>CABHPQ010155805.1:0-38006 GCA_902168405.1 Peromyscus aztecus | reverse complement strand
AAGGAAGAATCATTAAGCATTGAACAGAAAAATCCTGGAAGGAATTAAGATTTGAATACCTCCGAAGAATGTGCCTTTCAAGACGACTTCCTCGCCACAGATGGTGGCATGCTTACATTTCACAATGAAACCTTTCCCACGTTTACATTCATTCTAGCTGTATCCTACAACTAACAACAGTGAGTTGAAAGCCATGAATATAAAGACGGAGATTCTCCTGATTTCCTATTCTCCTAACCTCATAGGAACTAAAGGTGGTTCTAATCATGGTTTAGATACTTGAAGACACATTTCAAATTACACACAGGAAGAATTTCATCTCCAGGGTGAAGAATTTCTTCTCATATCCAAAAAAGTTAAAATTATTTAAAATTCCTAAATATTAGTCAAGTCCTTCCAGAATGAAGTCCACCAAGTGGCTGATAGTGAAATTTAACTCTTGCCAGATAGATATGAGAAAATATTCCCAAAGAAAACAAGGAGAGAAAGAAAAAATGGGTTCATTTAAATTCCCTTTATATTTTAATTTTATTTAACTCTTTTTTGTCCCCTGTACATTTTTTTCTAAAGGATTTCAATAATCAGAGATTGTAGGCCAATCTCTTCCTCATCTCCAACAATATCTGATCCCTGTTGGAATTTTTCACTTCAGAGATTCCATTTTTCATGATAAATTCTCACTTATTCTTCTCATTGTAAAGGCTAAGTAGATTTAGGGAAAAATATATTGCACCATATAATTTCATTTAAATTTTATGAAACAATGTGTTTTACTGTCAAATCAAAAATAATATGTCTCCGTTTGTACACATAACAAAATTATAATTCCTCAGAATCAGTCTTCACAAGTGTCTATCCAGAGTGTTTTGACCTTTCACATCAAATGTTCACATTCATGTAATTATAGTATTGTACCATTATTTTATGGAGATTAGGCATATAACTTATAGGAACTTCACAAAACACACTGTGAAGCACTATGTTAACTGTGAAGGTCTATGTTAAGAAATCCAAATTGGAAATTTTTATATGGTATCTTTCAATGAATGGTGTTATAAAATGCATGATCCTTTATTGCTGTGGGATGTTCTGTATGGCAAATGTGCTGCTAATAAAACACTGATTGGCAGTGGCTAGGCAGGAAGTATAGGCGGGGCTAACAGAGAGAATTAAGGGAACAGGAAGGCAGAGGGAGTCACTGACTGCCAGCTGCCAGCCAGGACAAGCAGCATGTGAAGATGCCGGTAAGCCACGAGCCATGTGGCAAGGTATAGATTTATAGAAACAGACTAATTTAAGATATAAGGACAGTTAGCAAGAAGCCTGCCACAGCCATACAGTTTGTAAGCAATATAAGTCTCTGTGTTTACTTGCTTGGGTCTGAGCGGCTGTGGGACTGGCAGGTGAAAGAGATTTATCCTGACTGTGGGCCAGGCAGGAAAACTCTAGCTACACTTTATGGCTAGTATCTTCCCATTTGTGTAATGTTTTTAAAGTTCATCTGTGTTTTATCATGTGTGATTAATTTATTCTTTCCTACTGACAAATAATACTACTGTAGGGATTGGCAAAACTTTTTAATTCATTATAACATTCTTATTTTCTTATCTTCAATCTATCACACCCAGAATCTGGCCTATGTTCTATAAGGATTCCAACTCAAAAATTTTATAATGTAAAATTGGTAAAAATTAGAAATTTCTTAAATAACTACAACCTCTTCCTGTGGAAGATGGGTTTAAAGTAAAGATGAGAAACTTCATTACACGAATTCACGTTCACCTATGCTGAAAAACTTTAATAGGCTTGCAAACATAAAGAATATTAATGAGCACTGATTGTATTTTTAATGGCAAGATTTTAATAACTAATGCATTAATTCTATTTACAAAATGAGTAAGTGCATAGATAAAACCATAGAAGGGAACCAATAAAGATTATCACCACAATATCAACCAACAACAATGATGTTTTTTTTTTTTCCTTCACTTTGACTTTACAGAACTGTGTGATTGTCTTGGGGATAATATTGATATGCTGGCAGATCTGGACATATGAGGACCACAGACAGATGCTGCAAGTTCTTCAATATTGTTATCAAAATCAGTTCCCACACTGAAAAACAGGTGATCACTCATACAACTATGGGTCATTCAGCTGTATGTACTCACATCATTATTCACAATTTTGTTGCAGCGACATATCCAGTGCAATAAAATCCTCAGGGGATTTCGTGTAACAAATGCTTCAACTTGGATTAGAACCTACAGACAGCAAGGGCACCGAATCTCATTTTATAAAGGTTTAGCCCCTCATTGATAAGGTTTCTGTCTTGTAGGTTCTAAAGAAATTGTGTTCAGTAATCTGTAGAGTTATAAAAATTAATATAAATGATGTGAAAGCTAGAGGTTGATTTCCTTAATGATCCTTCTTCTATACATGCCTCCATCTAAGATACATGAGACAAAGCAGAAGGCAGCTCCTGTGTTGCTATGCTATGTTTCTGTTTCTCTACAAGTTTCGGAACACCAGCACAGTTGCAGTAAGGTACTTCAAACTCTACAACTGCACTTCATTCTCCCATTCACTCATTTTGAAGAAAACAGAAACAAAAGATTTCACATTTCTCAGGTTAGGTTTAAAAGGAAATAAAAATAGAATCAACTAGAAGAGCAACGATCTGTGAAAGCAACTGACATTTGGTTTCACAGGGAGGCAAATCCAAAAGCAAAGAGCCTTTCTACTCACAGGTGACTAAAGACTCATCTGACTCGTCAGGGCAGTCCGGGTCCCCATCGCACAGCCAGCTCTGAGAGACACAGGTCACGTGGTCGTGGCAAAGAAATTCACCAGGATCACACAACTGCTGATCTGAAAAGGCAAATGGTTTAAAATCAGGTATGAGTGGTCAGAACATGAACAGAAGAGCTTACAGAAGTTGCACAGCAATAACTGCATCACCATGAGCCACATTGTTCAAGAGCAAAGCTACAGCAAGTATTTCCTTAAATTTTGCTTGTTCAGCTCAAGCACACGACTTTGACAGACTTGACTGCACTGTAAGTTAACAGAGTCTTGTTCTGAAGACAGTTAGGAATTCTGTTTGTGTTTATGACTGCAGGCTTTATCCCATCAAATATGGTCTACACATGTTATAGCCAGTGACTTTAGTAGGGCATGTTGTATCAGAGCAGCAGCTAATGACTGGTAGTTCATCTTCATCACTGCTCCAAACAAGGAAAAGCTTGATAGTCCTTTAATATTGAAACTAAATTTCATTCATTTATTTTTTCTTTTTAAAAAAAAGATTTTTTTATTTCATTTTACATACCAATCCCAGTTCCCCCTCCCCTTCTCCCACCCCTACCTCCTCCAATCCCACCCCCATCCACTTCTCATTCTTTTTAACTGTCTATCCTGATACGATGCATCATGGCTCTATGAAGGAGATATCAGTGTTACAGAACAGATGTTCTGCTTTTAAAACTGACTGACAACAGAGCAGCTTCTGCTCCTAGACAGCAAAACTTCCTTCATGCTTCTCTGGACATGGGTTCTGGAGTTGTTTGTACATACAAAATTTGCTATTTGCCTTTTAATATTTTTAGTGTTGGGGATTGCCAGTCTCTCCTGAAGTCCTAGTAAATTCAGTAGGTATTGATTTTTCATGATATATTTACTCCCAACTTATGGTTCTACCTGAAAAAAAATCTTTTGAACATGCATGAACTAGGAATGTTTCTCTTGGCTGTGAGTGTGAAAACCACAGTCACTCCACCGCTCTGTGACTCTCATTTCCCCTTTGGTCCCTTAGCAATAAAGAAAATACTGATGAACCTTTCACTCACTGTTAGCTCAGATTTCATAAACAATGCTGTGCCTTTCCTTATCTCAATTTTTTTCTTCTTCTTTTTCCAAAAGTATAACTATCAGTAAATATATTACAAACAGATACAAGCACATATCCTCAATGCTGGTAAATTTTAATTTTTTCCTTTCTCCTACAGAGGATAGTATCTGAGAAGTAATATAATACCCTATCATGTTTACCCACTTCATCAATAGCACCTACATCACCATCATCACATGTTTTTTGGATTGAGTTACTTGAATACATTATACATTTGGCCATAGGTTTTATGCTACAGAGTCAAAGATGTAAAATCCATTATTTTTTTCTGAATGAAACTAATAATATACTTGTGTACTCATAATTTTTAAAACTGATGAGTGAGGATACTAAAAAAAGAAGAAACAAGTACAAAGGTATTTGGGAGCTAACAGCATATAGCTTAGGGGTAGAAGAGGAACTGCCTTAGAGTTTCTATTGCTGCAATGAAACACCATGATCAAAAAGAAACTTGGGAAGGAAAGTTTTTATTTGGCTTGTACTTCCACATTGTAGTCTATCACTGAAGGAAGCCAGGACAAGTACTCAAACAGTAAAGGAACCTGGAGGCAAGAGCTGATGCAGAGGCCATTGAGGAATGCTGCTTACTGCCTTGCTCCTCAGGGCTTGCTCAGCCTGCTTTCTAATAGAACCCAGGACCATCAGCCCATGGATAGACCTATGCATGATTGGCTGGTCCTTCTCTGATCAATCACTAATTAAGAAAATATCCTACCTATCTGCAGATAGCCCAGTCTTACAGTGGCATGTTTTTCAGTTTTGGTTCCCTCCTCTCAGATGACTTCAGTTTGCATAAGGTTGACATATAACTAGCTAGCACAGGAACCTATGTCCATAAGGCCATGTGTTTATTCCCCAGCGCCATACTCTACACAAATATAGACAGGCAAACAGATAGACAGATCCCCCAACACATATACACACACACACACACACACACACACACACAGAGAGAGAGAGAGAGAGAGAGAGAGAGAGAGAGAGAGAGAGAGACCCAAAGATAGTACTTAAGCATTTCTTTAAGGAAGGCCAGGCACTGGGTAAATGGACAATAGGATGTGGTGATATTTTTTTCTTTTACTCGTGCTCTTAACAAATAAAGCTTACCTGGGGATCAGAGAACAGAACAGCCACTAGATTAGACATAGAGGTCAGACAGTGGTGGCACACACCCTTAATCCTATCACTTGGGATGCAGAGATCCATCTGGATCTCTATGAGTTCAAGGCCACACTGCAAACAGAGCCAAGGGTGGTGGCACACACCTTTAATCCCAGAACTTGAGATTCATGTCTTTGCTTGGGAAGCTCACATGCCTTTAATCCCAGGAAGTGATGGCAGGAAGCAGAAAGGTATATAAGGTGTGAGGACCAAAAACTAGAAGCTTTTTAGTGGCAGTTCAGCTAAAACCCTTTGGGGTGAGGACCCAGAGGCTTTCAGTCTGAGGAAACAGGATCGGCTGAGGAGTTGGTAAGGTGAGGTTGGCTGTGGCTTATTTTGTCTCTCTATTCTTTCAGAATTTACCCCAATATCTGGCTCTTTTTTTAATTAATAAGACAGTTTAACAATTTGTGTTACATAATAAGGCCTTTTAAGATTCGTTTTACAATAGGATATTCTATTTAGAATTGAAGTGAATGCATATTAAATTGTATTCAAATCAAACTTGTATTTTTTATTCAATAATGTTATATCATATTTATAAATATGTTCACATGTTGTGGGGCAAGACTTAAATTTGGCTTAAGGCAGTCACATAATATTTGGAGTTCATTTCAGAAAAAATTTGGGATGAAATTCAAAACTGTGTGCTTACATGTAAAGATAAAATAAAATTTATGATAAAATAATTTAAATAATTAAAGAATACAAATTTCTAAGAAAGGCTCAAAATATTATAGAGGATCAAATGCTATTAACTATATTTACTCTATAAAATCCATAGTGGATGGTTTGAGGGCTTGTCACTACTCATTCTATTACCTTCAGATGACAGATTTCTGTTCCTTTATTCCTCTAAACCTTCAAACAATTGTCATAAGGAGAGAGATAAAAGCAAAGTACCCACTGGAAGCCTTTTCCATGTCATACAGTCTGTGACTAAGTTACTTTAGTAACTTCTTGTTGTATTGTAAGTATAAAGAAGTATGGAGGAGCATGAACAACTGTTTGTGGCATTGGAACAGAGCATCTCAGGAGCACTGGTCAGTGGAGGTTCGGGGGCAGCCTAGTTACTGTAGAGAGGATGTTAAAACATTAGGAAGTGCTAATCAAAACTTAATCATACACATCTTGTATCTTTTTGTTCATGGACTAATGCAGCTGTCTACAGAAGTGCTCATGATGATGTAGCTAAAACATAGTAGGAACTTAAATATTTTGCTGGAAATTGTAAGTCTAAGACTTAAGGATTTATGACTATTTCAAATACTTTATATAATCTTATGTGTATAAGCTTGGAAACTGATGTTTGGATCAAGTCTTTTTGTTATTGTTTTGTTCTCTCTCTCTCTCTCTCTCTCTCTCTCTCTCTCTCTCTCTCTCTGTGTTTGTTTATCAAAACAGTGTTGTTGGGTATAGCCCTGTCTGTCCTGAAACTCACTCTGTAGAAAAAGCTGTCCTTGGACTCAGAGATCTGCCTGCCTCTGTCTCCCAAGTGCTGAGATTAAAGGCATGCACCACCAGGCCTGGCTAGAGGGACGGTGTCTTAAATTAAAGTAAGTCATAAAGTTAGAAAAATAAAAAGTACCTAGACTCACAGAAGCCTGTCTCTCATGGGGAGTGAAAGAAACAATAATATAAACATATGCTTCAAAAACCTTTCTATTCCCACCCTAGTTAGCTTTCTTTCGTTGTAAGAAAACACTGACCAAAACCAGCTTGGGAAAGAAAGGGTTTATTTGGCTTACAGGTTGCAGTTCATTATTGAGGGAAGCTATGGGAGAAACTGAAGTCCTAAAGACAAGAACTGAAGCAGAGTCCATTGAGGAATGCTGCTTACCGACTTGCATCTAGGTTCATATTCATCTACCTTTATTAAAAAGTTCAGGCCCAGGGATAACTAGGGACAGCCTTGACTACAGGATGATGGACCATACTGCATCAAATAGCAATCAAGAAAATGCCTCCAAAGATGTGCTCACAGGTCAATGTGATGAAAGCAATTCTTCAGTTGAGGTTTCCTCTTCTCAAATGACTCTACTTTCCTGTCAAGTTGACAGATGGAGTTAATGATGACAGTCACCAAATCTTTGTCTAGGCATTGGGGGGGGGGAATGAAAGCAAAAAATACAAACAACTAAAACTCGGATATACCTGTAATCATGCAACTTCAATTATGTTTTTTTGCAAGGATAGAACAAACCAGAGGGAAATGACTTGAATGTATTTACAAGAAATAAGTTCTTTAGAAAACAGTAAGAATTAAGAGATGGGGACTGGCAGTGAAGAATGTTAAGAATGATGCTATGGAAGATGTGACTGAGAGTGTGACCAGATGAGACCAGAGCTTTTGAAGGTTGACCTTGGCATTCTTTTGAATAAAAGACAATGTGTTAAAGATGACAGCCTAAGAAAAAGATAGTCAATAAATCAAAGGAACAATGAGGGCAGGGTGATGAAGAAAAGATAAAAATAAAGTGAAATGATAAAGGTAATGGGGGACAAATGAAGCTCGTGCATTTTACCTAATACCACAAGACCTATGCAAGACTAGTGGAGAGGTGGGAACAAAATGAGGGGATTTGGCCTGAGATTTCTAAGTCCCTGCAAGTGAGCTACACAAAGTGAAAGGAGATACGGGAAGATCAATGAGGTGGTGGAATGGATACACACACTGCTGGAACAGAATTTAAACACTGTATTTTATGAGGAGACTGAAAGAAAACACCATGTCCACTGTCACTTTAGATGTCAGAATCTTGATCGAAATTCTGAAACACAATCGTTCGTCCTTTCAATCCTTTTTGAAATATACCCAGAATCTGGTATACTTGGGAGACATTCAAGAATGAATACACATCAACGGCAAAATATTTGTCTAAATTTCAGAAGAATGATCAAATCTTGAAAGCAAATAAGCTGTAAGTGCGGGAACTTGTAGCTGCTACAGGAGGCAGTGTGTGCAACAGTGAAGTGAGGGGGAATTAAGAGTGACAAGGACTAGACTTCCCACCAGAGTACCTGAGATTCAAGGAAGGATCAAGCACAGAGGCAAAAAAGCCTCCTGTGACCTCCACAAGTACATGGAGCATATACACAATTGATATAATATAAGACAATACTCTTATTTTGGAGCAGTTTGGGAGCAGTTTGATATCTTTAGGAAATGACACTTAAAAGTTTACTGCACCCATCTGTTTATTTTTCAATCACATATTTCAAGTACAGTTGTAGAAGAGTTTAATATAACCTTAAGATTTTTTCCAGTATTTTGAGGTGATTATTTAAAAATACATCTTCCGATTTCAGTTCTTTTTAATCAGAAGCACACCATACCATATGGATGTGAGCTTTCCACTCATCCCGTTTAATGCTTCAACCCACACTTGTGAGATAGTCAGACAGATCTTTGTAAAATAACCCCTCTATTGTAGAAAACACAGTGTCTTTCACTGTAATTAAAACAAGAGGCTTATGAGGATGTGAGGGCTGCTCACTTACATCCCTAAGGGAAAAGACAGCAGCCAGCACATGTGTAACTCTTCAGAACAGACCTGAATCAGAATGGGGAAATATAAGGAAAGCTGGCCCACAGCTTATTGAATGTTGATTCATTGTGTTATTAGAAAGATCTTAGTATGATTATGTTTGTGCTTATACGAAAACAGGAATTTTTAAAATTTTATTGTAATTTGTATTTTTTAAACTTCAGTGGTAGAGAGAAATATATTAATTGCCATTAATAGTTAATTTTTATTTTCTTATCAGATGAACTGATAATATAGATGTTTTTATATGGGGACTATCAGTTTAAACATCAAAACTATTATCTATCAATTCAATGAGGATTTTTTTGAGTATCCTACATCCTTGCCAAAATTCACCATTATCAATTTGCAATAACTTCATGACATTGCCCTTACAATTAATGTGTTACACTACTGAGAATGTTATTCTTAGCAAGGTATCATAGAGAAGTTTAGAGCCAATATAAGTTGCAAACTCTGATAGTAAATTTTAAAATCTAAGGCATAGTGAGCGGATAAATATGTTTTCAACAGCTAATGATCCAGGGACACAGGAAAGTATGCTTAACAAGGGGTAACTAAGTTAAAGAATAGAAACAACCCTCTGAACAACAAAGTGTCAGACAGGTGCTATGACTTTTCAGAAATTAGTTAAAATCAACCGATTCTCTTTATACTTTGTTGGTAACTTAAACATGGCACGGTTAAACACCATTCATATGAAAACACACATTCATCATTTCTAAAACGAAATGTGTTTTTATGGCCTTTTGTCTCTTGTTGCTGGTGGATTATTAGAGGAGAACTCATAGGAAGACTTAAAAGTATTACTAATTTATCCTGAGTTTTTGAGGATATTTATGTAAAGTTAGAGGAACATTTCTTGTTTTTTGAGTTTTCAGAAGTATCTAAATCCCTTTTATTACCTTCTGCCAGAAATATGTATGTACATGGATAAAGAACAAATTTCCCCCGAAGATTATTTAAATTATTTCACATAATAGGCTTAGAGGGTTTCTTTCTATTTTATTTTTTGAATTGTATTTAAATTATTTTTATGTATATGTGTTTGTAAGCTTGCAACAACATGTGTGTACCACATGCATGGGGGAGCCTGTGGAGGCCAGAAGAGGGTGCTGGATCCCTCTGGAACTCTATTTACAGGCAGTCATAAGCGGCCATGTTTGTGATGCGAACTGAACCTGGGTCCTCTGGAGAGCACATAAGAGCTACCGTTCCAGTCCCTTGGAGCTTCTTCCTTAATAGTTTCTTCTACTGTCATTTGACCACTCAGTAGTGAGTTGGCAGTGGTGGTATTTTTTTGAGACAAAATCTCAAATAGCCCTCAGGTTGGCCTCAAAGTCACTAGGTAACCAAGATGGTTTTGTTTATAAGGAATGTCCTTTCCCATATTAAATACGATGGTTGTCTAATGTGTAATGCTCAACTGGTGAGCATGCTTTGTGATCTGTAAAGCTAGTGCCAACCTTCATAAAATATTTGAAGACCAGAAAGGCAGCTCAGGCAGTAAAGGAGCTTGACACCAAGTTGGAAGCCCTGAGTTTGATCCCAGGACCAACATGGCAGGACCATTCTCTTACTTCATTTTTGTAAAACAGAATCTCATTGTGTAGCCTTGTTTGACCTGGGACTTATTAAAAATATCATCTAGTTTCAAACTTGTGGCAATCTTGCCTCTGCCTCTTTACACCTTTCTTATAGAACCATCTTTTCTTCCCACTGTCCATAGTCATGTAACACTTTAATGTAGACATCCAAAACTAGTTTCACTTACTATCTGTGTTGCAACTCTTGGTTAATGAGTGCCTGAACAGACAGCTACCTTAGACCCTGTGTTGGCACTCCTAAGATGTCAAAGGATCATCTTTCGTCCTGGCTTCATTTAGCACTATTTACAATATCCAAGGAATAGAACATACTAAGATCCACCTAATAGTAAAAGAAACTATGGTATGTACATTCAATGGAATGCTTTTCATACATAATACATAAAAATGCTAAAATCTTGCCAGTGAAGACAACATTTGCAAAACGAGAACATTGTGGTAAGTGAAATAAGGCAGACACTGCAAAGGCACATAATGCACATACTACTTCTGTGTGAAATCTCAGGAAGCTGGTCCCATAAAAACTGAAGATAGAACAGTGTTACCAGAAGCTACAAAATGAGAAGAGTGAGGAGAACTGGCCAAGAAGCAAAATGTATAGTTTGATGGGAGAAATAAGATCTAATATTTTGTTCTCTGTATTGTAAATATAGTTAATAACAATGTATTGCATTCCTACAGGAGAGGATTCAAAATGATGTCCATATAAAGAAATGTTGAAACCTTAGGGGGATAGATATGATAATGCCATGCTTACAATAATATATATATATATTATTGTAATATATATATATTATACATATATATATACAAATATGTATATATATATATATGTGTGTGTGTGTGATATGTGTGTGTGCTTCAAAATTCCCATCAAACTCCATAGTGCATTATAATGTGACATTCAACTTTTCAAAAAAAAGACTTCAATGCAAAATATAAACATTTCTAACGCATTTATAGCATAATTTTGCACAGAGAAGGAAAAACTAAAGCTGAAATGGTACTGATGCTGAATTGTATATTTGGAATGATGGATGCATTTATTTAATCGCTAAAATAAAACTAAGTTCTCCCAAGGTCATAATAAAATACCCTAAGTCATGCACATTATACTGTATAAAATTAAAGCATCCATGAAAGCTAAAAAACAAATGCATGAGGGACTTGGTGTTTTCCACCTCCTGTAACTAGTGAGCAATAGCAATTTAGACAACTATGGTAAAGACTGCTTGGAGGGCTCTGTTTGTTGTTTTTGAAGTATCCTTTCTTTAAGAATATTGTAACTGTAAATGTGAGATAAAATGTAACTCACCATTTTAAGCTGCATTTGAAACATGCATTTTGAAGGATATAGATGAGGCAGATACATTAAAAATGGCCTGTTATTTGTTTTGCCAAAGAAAGTGAGTAGTTGACTAAAAGTCAGTCTTAAGCACAGTGCAGTGATAATGCAGGCTGCCATTTGTCTTTGTTCAATCCACCCTGAAAACTTTACCTAGGTGACAAGAAGGAGAGCTCTGAATACTGAAGAATGTCTGTGTTTCAATCAAAGAATATGAGCCACGAGTTGGAATTAACAATTCTCATTGTCATTTGGAAAGCTTGTGATAAACGAGGAGCATAATTACATTGCTGACATATGTGCATGAACCAACAGAGAATGAGTACAAATGTTCCTCAATTTTGAAACTGGCTTATGACTAGGCCTGGAGCTGAGTCATCCTTGAGGCTAAAAGAAATAGAGACAAATCATTTAAGAGTGAAATTCAATACGACCTCTCATGGTTGACTGATTACTAGTGGCCCTCCAAAGAAAGTCACATCTCAGTTCATAAGTCCCACACACCCACCACTTCACATAGTAAAAAGAACATTGAAAGCACAATTAAAGGAAAGCTTCTGAGGTAGGAAGTTTAGTCTTGATATTTAGGGAAATCACACATAATCATGCAGTATATTACAACAGATTGGAAAAAAAAAGAACACTAATGACAGCTCATAGTTGAAATCTAAGAAAATGGGCAATGAAGTTCCTGGAGGATTCTAGAAGTTGGAAAAAAAAAAAGGAAGACAGTTACCTGGAGTCTTCAAAAGGAATCAGTCTCGGGACATTGTTTAAACTTCAGGCCACCAGAACTATAAAACTCTGTGGCACTGTGACACTGAGTTTGTGATAATTTTCTATGAAACAGCAACAACCAACCTCAAACAGGCCTCAGGCACACATCACTTCAAGACACAGCAAAAGTAGCTCTGAACAAATTAGCAGAAAACAAGCAGATTGTTAGCTAGTTTACCACAAATTTAGAGCTATTTTCTACTTAGTAACTTTGTTGCTTAAACACTAAAATAAATTTGCTTCCTTCTCTTTAATGTCAAGTGTCAGTTAAAATACATTGACACAGGGCGATGGGTGCCAGTAATGATCTTCTTAGAGGCACATTACAGAACTGTATGAAAAACATTAGAATATTCAAATAACCACCACTTCCAGGGGTTGGGAAAGGGTGTGTGTGTGTGTGTGTGTGTGTGTGTGTGTGTGTGTGTGTGTGTGTGTATGTGCATGCGTGTGTGTACATGTGTGCATGTGTATGTATATTTGTGTGTCCACACAAATGTGTGTGTGCTCGTACATGTATGGTGTATGTGTGTATACATATGGATGGCTTTTACTTTTGTAGATGAAGAAATAAAAAATTCTGATAACGTTGATTATGAAAAATTAATCCTGTGTCTTTGAGCTTCCAATTATTACTACCGATTTCTCAAGTATTTTGTGCCTTACACCAAGTGACTTCAGAGCTGCAAATGGCAATTCATTTGTGCTCACAAAAACACCTTCCTTATAACTGAAATGAAACTGAAATTTAAGGAACTGCATTACTCCTAGGGAGAGGTCTTGCTCCTTTGTCACAACTATCTTAATGACCATGAGGAAATCACTCTGTAAACAATCTGATTTCACAATTTATGTTCCAAATAAAAATGTAGAAAATTTTCTTTGACCAATTAAAAGCTGATAGGCATCTTGCTTTTTCTTTTCCAAAACAGAAAATCAGTGACTTGTTCTGAACTTAAAAAAAAAACCATCTGTCTGTCTGTGTCTGTGTCTGTGTCTGTGTCTGTGTCTGTCTGTCTGTCTGTCTGTCTGTCTCTCTCTCTCTCTCTCTCTCTCTCTCTCTCTCACACACACACACACACACACACACACACACACACCAGTGAAACTCCTGAGGTCTTTTTTAGTATGAGGCAGAGGATACAGGAATTCAGTGAAATCAAGCCACTACTTCAACATGATTGACTCCAGTTCTTACCACTGAATTAGTGCTTTACAGTTCTGTGTCCTCTGATATTTCAGTAAAAACACTGTATTTTCTTTCTAACAACCCTTTCTCAAAGCCCAGTCAGTGAAACAAATAGACAGAGTTATTTCATGTACAGTGTGAAGGAAGGGTAAAATCCTGATATGCCTCCTTTGGAAATGTAAAAGAAAAGTCTGAATTATTGGTGTTTCTTTGCAAGCTCTATTCACTAAATCCTATGTGATCTTTATCCAGTCTCCCAGGAGGTATCAAAAATGCACATGCTTTTTCTAATCTCTGCCTCACTGAGAAGGGAAGCAGATGGCTAAGCTCTTCAGGAACTACGCAGTGTCTCTTACCCATTGTGCTGCGTTTTAACCACTACACAAAGTGAATTAACATGAATACTTACTTTGATATTAAAGTACATTGTTAAATTGTGTGTACATATTTTTCAAGGTTCTAAGCATAGTCGTTATTCAACGCATCAGGTCCCCTTTCACATATAGTTGTTGGCTTATGAGAAAAGTAGGCTAATTATGAATATTTACATTAATGTGATATGGGTTCATTTATAGGTTTATCTGTGTTGTAGGAAGAGCACAAAAATGCAACAACTCCCACAGGGGAAAGAGCTACAATCAGGAGCTGGTTGACAATGAGGGAAGAAGGCATAGGCAGGATATTGCTTATTACTACCAAGTTTTATCATTTTGGAAAACACTTATTCTTAGCGTGAAGGCAGTAAAGGTAGGGCATGGGCATGTGGCTCAGTGATGGCTTGTGACAACTGAGATAGAATGTATGCTAAAATTCTCCAAGCAAAACAAAATAATTATAATATCTTTTTTCTTCCTTTCTTCCTTCCTTCCTTCCTTCCTTCCTTCCTTTCTTTCTTCTTTTCTTTCTTTTTTCTTTCTTTCTCTCTTTCTTTCTTTCTTTCTTTCTCTCCTTCCTTCTTTTTCTCCTCCTCCTTCTCTTCCTCCTTCCTCTTTTTTTTCTTCTTAGGATGTTAGGAACATCTCTCCTGCATGACTGTAGATTAAGCATCAGACATCTTGGGCAGCCATGCTAACATGAAGTTAGGCCAAGGAATGAAGATTTACACAGTGATGGTTGGCAGAAAGCTGCTTAACACATGGGTCTACCATGTTCTTGCCCCACCATGAGCCACAGCACATTGAGAAACTGCTGCTACTACCAACAAGAAATTCAAGGACTAGGAAAGCATCTCAGAAATCAGAAATGGACTTTTTTTTTTTGGAAGGTACTTTTTTATTTTATAATTTAATTTAATTTTACATATCAGCCACAGATTTGTTGTTCTCCCCCTCCTGCCCCCCCTCCCGCCTTCCCCCCAGCCCACCCCCCATTCTAGGAGTCCAATTGGCAAGAAAGAGGAGGGTTTGTATGAGCAAGAATTGTTGAGACCAAGGTTGGATAAAGCACAGGGACAAATAGCCAAACGAATGGAAACCGCATGAACTATGTATGAACCAATACCTGAGGAGCCCCTAACTGGATCAGGCCCTCTGGATAAGTGAGACAGTTGATTGGCTTGATCTGTTTGGGAGGCATCCAGGCAGTGGGACCGGGTCCTATACTCAGTGCATGAGTTGGCTGTTTGAAACCTGGGGCTTATACAGAAATGGACTGTTTTAAGTTTCATTTTTCTATTCTTTGAGAATTTCAAACATTAGTACAATGCATTTTGAACATAGTCACTTTTCACTTCTCTCCTCTAACTCCTCCCAGACCTGCCCAGGTCTCAATTTCTTACCCCTTATCTATATTTTTGATACATAACCTACAAAGTCCAGTTAGTGTTGTTCATATGTGTGTTGGTATTGGACTGATTACTGGAGCATGAGTAACCTACCATTGGAAAGAATACTGACTCTCTCTCTGAAGTGCCTAAAGCTATTCAACATGATTTGCACACTGTACAGATGAAATATGATGTTTCAAACTCTGGGAAGCCTGTGATAGGGTATCATAGTGTGATAATGGGGGCCCATTAAGGCATTTATATAGTGACCCTTTAGTTTATGTGTGAAAGACTGATAGGAAATAACTTTGAATATTGACTTTCTTGTGTTTGGATATAGCTTATTTTTGCATGGCACACTGCTGGTGTGTTTGTTTTAAACCACATTCCTAGTCAATATTTTAATTTAATTTTCCAAACATTTAATTATATTTCTTAATCTTTGTTAAGTTGGTAGATTTTGAATTTTTGTATGTGTTGGGGAACAACGTAATTAATGCTATAAATAGTAATAACATTGTTGAATGTCACCATATGACACATGCTAAATTAAATGATTTATATATATTTTAATATCCATAGAAATGTATTTTGGGGATCTTAAAAGACAGAAATAACTGAAAAGTGAAATGACTGATTTAACACTATGTAACTGGCAGAGATGAAATACAAACACACCTCTTACTGAAAGACTGTGATCAAGGTCATTCAAAGGTTGTTTTGTCAAACTAGGTGGCTCTTAGTTTAAAACGCTAACTTTTATTCCAGGGCTGTGTTCAGTAATACTATCATCGAAGTGATAAATGACATCAGCTTTTTCAGATATTATACTAACCCCAAATACTCCTTTCACACAGGAATGCTACCTTACACCACCCAGGTTGGCCTCCATGCTTTCTTCCCAAATCTTCCCTTTCTGCTTACTGACAATTACGATTGATAATTTTTTATGTTTTTTTTTTTTTTTTAGAGACAAGGTTTCTCGGTGTAGTTTTGCGCCTTTCCTGGAGCACACTTGTTAGCCCAGGCTGGCCTCGAACTCACAGAGATCTGCCTGCCTCTGCCTCCCGAATGCTGGGATTAAAGGTGTGCGCCACCAACGCCCGGCCTAATTTTTTATGTTTTTAATTTTATATATTTATTAATTTATTTGAGTGGAGAGCACACAAAGGTCACAGGGTGAAAGTGCAAGTCAGAGCACAACTTGAGTGAATCAGCTCTGTTTTTCCATCATGTGATCTAGAGGACTGAATTCAGGTGATCAGGCCTGGCATTAGTGCCATTACTGGGGAAGCCTTCTCCTAGGCTACTGCTTCCTGATGATTAAAATTTTATGTCTTTAAGTCTCAACTCTACAAAGATAACAGATACCTTGAGAGAAGTAACATTTAGCTCTAAGTTATGTAAACTTTTGTGAACAAAGAGAGAAGAAAGTGATGCAAAGTGGTGTGCACAGTCAGGAAGGGATGTTCGGATAAAAAAACAGCAGCCACATCAGGAAGGCTAGGACATGGGGTCCGCCAGTATGATTTGCAGCAAGCTTCCTACAGCATTTTCTGAAACCAAAGCTATGGAGTAAATGGGTTTTTTACCTGTTTATTTTGGAACTGCTTTAGAAAAATATGAGACAGTAGTTTTCGTAGACTGCCTATCTGTTTGTAAACACATATCCAAACTACAATCATCAAGTGAGAAACACCATTATTAGTTGATTTGATAGAAAACATGGAGTCTTAAGAAGCTTGGCTTGTGTTATTTAAGTAATTACAAAATATGAAGAAAAGTTTAATAGGTTTCCCAAATACGGTTCTAAGAAACACAGATAACTAAACACTTCTTTAAAGATGACTCATGCCATGAGAATTTAAATGAACTCCCATGAAAGTAATTATTACTCCATCCAAAGAAAAGACTTAATGTAACATTTTAATGTTAATATGGAATTAGAAAAGGTAGCCATGAATGCTCCATGGAATATAAATTAAGCTCCCAATATTACCAGGAGCACATATGAATGCATAAATTCATTCATGCTGTAGTCATAAGAAAATGTTATGAAGAACTGAAGAGTTGATGATGGAGTACTCTGACTTTCAATAGAGAGGGAGCACAGTACAGCCAATATATGCACTGTGTTTGACTAAAAAAGTACCTGAGGCATTTAAGGAGTGCTTCATTCATTTTATAACTTAAAATTTTTCCTTCGTCAAACATAAATGCACTTCATGTACACTATGAATCAGAGAAGACAGTGACAGATGCTGGTGTGTCCTAAAGACAGGTTTCATTTCAATATTTGTCATATATTCTTAAAACTAAACACACACACACACACACACACACACACACACACACACACAACACACTCACAGTACATTGATTTACAAATTCTGGCCTATATATGGTCTTTATGTGTCTACATCTACCACTCTATTCATATGTCTCTAACTTTCCTTCAAATCTGTGCATGACATGTATATTTATATACCTTTAAAGACATTTTGTAAACACTATATATAAAGTAAGGAATTTCTAGTTCTTTCTTCAGTTAAATGCAAAGCAATGTACCACAAAATCCTAGTCAGTTCATCTTTTTAATTTGTAAGGTTTTGCCACTCATTCTTGTGATTTTTGCATTTATATTTTCTCCTTATAGCGCTGTAAGATTGTACAATAATTTCTAAAAAGTACCTTAATACAAAGGAAAACCAAGCATATTTTTAAAATTAAAATAAGCCAAATTTTAAGATTACTCGTGAATGGATGGTCTTCTCTTTGAAAAATGAATGGGCATGTCTTGAAACCATTGTCTTGTTAAACATTAGTTAGTAAATGGATAAACCCTTATCCTTAGAAAGGAAAGAGGACAACAAACTCTAAGGATGTATTCCTCAAACAATGCTTTAGCGTGTGATATTGTGTGCTAGAAAGATTATTTCAATGTGTTTAGGAGAAGGAAAACCTTTAATCTAACATGAGAGCCAGAGCAAATCCCAATGAAAACTCATGATGATTCATAACACCCATCGAAAATGGCTGCTGGGTGGCTAACGTGAGAATCTGCCACTGTGATTAAATAACCTCTGTGAAGTACTGGAAATGTTTAATTACATCCAAATGTATTAAAGAGACAGCTAATGAGAAATCAGAGTGTTAACATTTACACGATAAAGATTAAAGAAAAGATTTGTAAGTGTGATGACATATATCTGTTAAATTCATGAACTCCTCTCACAGTGTTCTAAATTTAAAGACTAAATTAATTTTTATCTTGCAATTTAGCAATGAGTAAGTTAACATAATATCTCACTATGTGTTTAATTATATCACTTAGTAATTATTATTCATTATACATATTTATGCTCTTATTCCCAAGGATATTTATCACTTTTTTCATCTGGTATTAAAAACATGATTGTGTAAACATTATAATATATCTTGGACATCCTTCAATTAATTTTTCAATTAATTCTCATTGTTTAAATGGTAGCAATGGGATAATTTTATTTAAATTTTTAAATAAATTTTAATTTCTTGCTGGGTTGCTAGAATACATTTAATGGCAGAGCGGTGATTCTAAATGTAAAAATTTACTCAGTTAAAACATAGAAAAAAAGCAAAGAGTTAGGGCAATGATACAAAGGGCACGTTTGTCTCTCTACAGAGGGATGAAAAATGTTAAGAATTACCATTTCCAGGGGCAAAGACTATGGATTGCTGTTATAATCACTTCAACCTCAGTTCCCAGTATCGCCATTTAGCAGGCCTTTAGTTCTGTGCTGACATATTTGGCATAGCATACCATTCCTCTATTCCAGCTATTTGGACCAGTGGTAAGCACATGACCTAAGGCAGCCAGTAACGTAAAGGATGTAGTCTGATACCGAAACCTATGGCTAAAGATGCTATTAAACAATTTGAACAGAAGGCTACCCCTCTTATTGTGGGGAGGAAAATAGTTAATCGGAATAATACAAGAAGACTGAAAGTTCTTGCCTAGAATCTAAACTATAAAAATAAATTACAATGTAGTACTGGCAGAGGCAGTGACCTAGGCCCACAGTCAAGTGTTTCCCATATGCACTCCAATGGCTTAACTTTATGATTGATTTTTTTTTTTCTGTTCAGCTCCCTAAGTAAATACTGGGAAAATAAGAGTAATAGCACATCTAAATTTATATTACTGAAAAACAAAAAGAAACAAACAAATAAAAACACACTCCATGTCTTCAGAGATATTAAATGAAGGAATGAAGAAAACTGTAATTTTGAGATGTTAGAAATATTTGCAAATTTGCACAAATGCTCCATCTAAGTCACATTTAAAAGAACTCTGCTATTGACAGCAATAAAATCTTTGGGTAAGGAAGATCAAATCTGTGGATAATCAGAGAATATGCATTTCATCTATGTCTATCTTGTTTTATTTAAAACTCATGCTATGCACTTACTTGATTAAATGAATCATGATCACTCATCCTCTGGTGTGAATCACAACACTGAAAAGCTAAGTGGAGGACTTAGGGAGAAAATATGCTGTGGAATAATCCTGTTGTGCAGTATGAAGATATGCTGCTCTCACTGGTTTAATAAAGAGCTAAATGGTCAATAGCTAGACAGGAAAAGGTTAGGTATGAGAGCCAGACTGAGAGAATGCTGGGAAGAAGAATGGTGGAGTAGCTAGCTAAATGCAGAGG
The DNA here is from genome assembly GCA_902168405.1 of Peromyscus aztecus. Taxonomy (NCBI): domain Eukaryota; kingdom Metazoa; phylum Chordata; class Mammalia; order Rodentia; family Cricetidae; genus Peromyscus; species Peromyscus aztecus. Next base: position 18,007 of record CABHPQ010155805.1, on the reverse strand, counting down.
AAGCAGGACATGTGGAAGACAAGGTAACAAGCCATGAGCCATATGGCAGCATATAACTTAATAAGTATGGGTTAATTTAAGTTGTAAGAGCTAGTTAATAAAAAGCCTAAGCTATTCACCAAGTATAGGTGCACTCAACATGGTGCACCTATACCCACATCAGGCCTGAGAAAGCTTTAAAAGAAGTTCCTAATATGGAGTCAAATGTAGCTTCCTGGTGACCAAAGTCTCTTGGATAGGCTTGGTGTACAAAGATCCTCTGGTGCCAGCTGCTTGAGCCTTGCACTGGCATCATGCACTGGCATCATGTGCTAAGTTGGGCTATGCTGGCAGCTAATATAGTAGTTTAAATTGCATTTCATGTAATCAGAGAACACTACAGATGCTCAATAAAGACAGATCCAGTTGGAAAACACCTCTACGCAGGTTGCAATGTGTTTAAAAATGTATATACGCTTGTAAAGGAAAGGAGAAAGGATATAGGTGATCATAAAAAATAGTTTTTAAATAATAAAATTAAGTCTTTTAAAAAAGAATAACGTGATAATTTTTTTTTAAAAAAACACAGAAAGGAGGAAAATAAAAAAGGAGTCTAGATCCTGTATATTATTGTGTTGTCTTTAAGTGTTTTGATTGCTGATGAACAAATAATAGCTACAGAGAGACACTGGATTATAGAAACTGCTAAATTAAGCCAATCTATATATTTTAAAAATGTCTTGACTTCAAAACGGAAGTCAAAAGGTGTACAGCTTTGGGGAAGAGGTTATGCTTTTGTTCCCAAAGAAATCAAAAGGCTGTGGATTCATTCAGCATTAAAGAAGATCATGTTTGATCAGAGAAGACCCCCTGAAAATCCTGGCTACAGATATAGAGAAACAAACCTAAAGACTACAAGACAAGTGATGTATAATTTACCTACTCAAATATAAAACAAAAATCATCTTTGACTAACTTGTGTGCAACATACAGTCTATACCTGTATTAATGCCGAAATATATGTTACCTTTAAATGTTTATTTATTTTCAAGAGCTAGAGGACCAAACACCAATGAAAAATGGAAGGCCCAGGTGATAGAACATCACAGAGGTCCTCTGTTGCATGTTCCTAAGAGTTTTGTATGAACAGCTTCAAGGCTGCTGACTGAGATGGTCCAGCTTCACAGACTACTTCAGCTAGGATTTGACCTTTTTCCTGATTTTCTCCCAAAGATGCCAGCACTGTCCCCCAGACAACAGGAAACAGGCTAGAACAAACAACGCCCAAATTCCTAAGAGATGGGTTATGGATATTTGTCATCATTTAGGGGGAGTGGTTGCAAATTGTTATTGGTCTTGGTCAAGGAAAAAACTAGATAAAGGAATTAGATTCAAGTACCTCTTTCTGAAGGAAAAAGGAGGGAATAATATAGAAATGGTGAGATAAAAGAGTAGATTATTTAATCTATCTTAACCCAAAAACAATTATTAATCTAAAAATATTTTACATTGGTATGGATTTTGGTTTATTGATTAAAAATTAAATTTATTTTTGTTATACTGTGTGTATTTTTATACTCTAATTTGGGGTATTGTGCTTATGCCGCTCATTTTAAAAATAAAATGTATAGTTAAGAAATACAGGTTAGTAGTTAGTCATCTATAACAATCAAACTTGTGCTCATATTAGGTATATTTTCAAGGTTAAACAGACATATTCAGAGAGATAAATGGTCTTCAAACACTTCAAAGAACTATAGAATATGGCTTTTAAGATGTTTATGAGACTTTTCATGACAGTGAGACACATCTGCTCCTGGAAACAACAATCTGCTTCAGAGAAGATTATGGGCAATGAAGAACATCCATATGGAGGTTACTTTCTTTGTGGCAAGAGCTAGCTATTTGGGCAAGAAATTGCCCTTGACTCAACTGTTGACAGTATGCTGTCCAAATTGGACATACAGAACACACAAAAAAGTGACTGCCAAACTTTGCCAAGACAAGGAAAGACAGTCCTTAAAAAATTCCTTGCTTCTCAAAAATGCCTGTCAAATATTCTAGGGCTATAAGTCAGATGTCCCTCTTATTAAGTAATATTGCATGCTTCTGGGGTCTTTGATGGAATTAAAGGCTTAATTGTTAAATTTATAGTTTTCCTAATTTATGATGAAAATAAATTACACATAAAACTTTAGACTCACTGTGGGGCATTTACCCACCACCCCCACAGCTTCCCAGAGTTTTCTTGAGTGTGAGCAGCAGGAAATATTAGATAGAAGGATTTATTGCGGAGAATATCGCGGAGATAAACAGATAGAAAATAAAGGATAGCTTCGAGAGGGCCTGGAACCTATTCCAACGGGCCCCGACTGTCTCTGCCCCAGGGTTTTTATAAAGACGCCAAGGGGGTGGAGCAAATGACCTCCTCCGCAAGCACAGCCAAGTGCAGACCATCTCACACTGCACTCAGGCCCGTGGTCCTAATCATCCTCTATGTGGATCTGTTGGGCAAAGCCACGAGGAACCCGAGAATGGCCCCCCACAACTCACAAAGATAAGATAGATAATAGAGTATTTTATCAAAATTGTCAAATACAAATGAACTGGATATTGTAACTGTAATTCTTCCATGATAAGTACTTTTGCTGTATATAATTTATTGATGTTAAAGTTAAAACTTCATTTTTAATTAGACAGAATGAGCAAATGCTGTGGAATAAGCCTTTTGTATACACTGTGAAGATTTGTTGCTTTCATTGATTTAATAAGTAGCTAACCTGCTAATAGCTAGGTAGGAAGAGTTTAGGCAGGAAAGCCAGACTAAGACAATGCTGAGAAGAAGAAGGGTGGGATCACTTGCTAGATGCAGAGGAAGCAGGAGTTGTAGAAGATGAGGTAACAAGCCATGGGCCATATGGCAGCATGTAATTAATAAACATGGGTTAATTTAAGTTGTAAGAGCTAGTTAGTAAAAAGCCCAGGCTACTGGCTAAAAATTTCTAATAATATTTAGTCTCCATGTCATTTATTGGGGAGCTGGCAGTCCCGATGAAAAACTCCAACTACAAAAATAGATTGGAAATATGAATTTCCATTATGAATCAATGTGTAGATTTACAAATTTTGGGGCAGGCATTGTGTTCCCTGCCTCCCTTTCTTTGCAACTTTCAACTTTAGCATCTTTCATCCTCCGTATTCATTATGTGACAGTTGGTGGATTTGGAAGTACATGCTATTAGCTAATCAATATCTCTACCATGTGTCCAACTAATCACCGCCCCCCCACCACCACACACACACATACTCCAATTCAGAATGCATGGAAGAATTTGCTTGAAGCATGTCCAGTCATGCAGCATTTTATCAACTCCTTAAAAATATTTGTGCCAGGGACTGGCAATTACATCTTAATCTGAATTTTTATTGCCCACAGACCGCTGTCAGCTATATGCAGAGAGCATCTGTTAAAGGGATTCAATAGTTTAAACTTTGATGCCAACTGTGGACTCAGTGGCTTTTCATATCAATGCCTATTTAAAAATTGCCATTATAGCACTTGGTACCTCTGTAACGTTTGATGTAAACATTATGTAACTGAAAATGAGGGAAATTCTGGGTTGGCAAGATCACTCAGTGGGTAAAGGTGTTTGCTATAAAACCTGATTACTTTTGTGGCACCCACACAAAGAAAGGAGAGAATCAATTCTCAGAAGCAGTCCTCTGACCCCCGACCCTGCCAGCTGTGGAGCTACCTTCTTATAGAAAATATGTTTAAAAGTGAAGAGAAACTGTGCAAGTCAGAGGACAGGACATTGTCACAAATCAGTGTTCCACATTTCTCCCAGATAAGTCAGCATATTTGAGCCTTGCTTGGAGTCATCTGGAATACTGAACATTTGCTTCGCTCAGTCCACTGTCTCTGAATTCTGAACACAATGCTGTTCAGAACTCAAAACCAGTAAAAAACGTTTAAGTTATTCTCCTTGACTTTGCGTTTGGAGAAAATGTTCATTAGCTTAATTGAAATCATGGACTTCATTGTTTCGTATCCTTCCCTAGACTTTGAGCTCCTAGTATCCATTCACTTTTAACCTAATTATGGTGTTATATTGTTACTGTTTTCTAATGTACAATTTGAATATTGAAGAACTTACAGGTAGGAACCTTATAACAAATTAAAAGTACCCTGGTGATATAAATTATACCTTAGCAAAAGGTCTTTAAAATCACATGACGAATTTTTTCTTTTAAACTTTTATTTTTGAAATTAATATATCAGTTCTCCCTTTTCTTTCTTTCCTCCAAACCCTCCAAGATACCTCTCCTTGTTTTCTTTCAAAGATGTGGCCTCTTTTTTAATGATGGTTATTATATGCATATATGTATGTACATATATATTCCTAAATATAAGCTACTCAGTCTGTAATGTTCCTTGTATATATATATATATATATATATATATATATATATATATATATGTTTTTCTGGACTAACCACTTGGTATTGGATAACCAATTGGTGTTCTCTTCCCTGGGGAAGACATTTTCTCCCAGATTCAGCTTTCCTTGGTTGCCTGTAGTTCTTGTGTTGGGCTAGACTCTCAGTATTTCCCTGTCCACTTTGCCATGTCTGTTATTGTTGTCCTTCTTAAGTTCATATTTAGGCAGTCTTGCTGGGGAGACTCAATCGATATAACCTGTGAGAACACTGGGAGACAGTCTCCCAGCAACCTCCCTGATCCTCTGGCTCTTACAACCTCCCCACTCCCTCTTCTGCCATGATCTCTGAGCTTTATGTGTGGTAGTTGTATTATAGATACACCTGTTGGGACTGGGCTCCAAAACTCTGCATTTGGATTAGTTATGGTGTTCTATTATGGACTTTTGTGAACAATACAATATTTGTTGCAGATTTAAAGAAATTAATTATCAGAATGAGGAAATGAAGTCACTATTGATTGTCCTTAAGTAATTCAATTTATATAATACATACATTTAAATCATTAAGTTGATAAATATCTGGATATGATTTGAACTTTCCTAATACCTTGATAAATTCCTGAGTTTCTATATAAAGTTTTTATGTTGACAGGTAACAAATAAACTTGTCAAAAAAAAAAAAATGAGCTGGGCGGTGGTGGCGCACGCCTTTAATCCCAGCACTCGGGAGGCAGAGCCAGGCGGATCTCTGTGAATTCGAGGCCAGCCTGGGCTACCAAGTGAGCTCCAGGAAAGGCGCAAAGCTACACAGAGAAACCCTGTCTCGAAAAACCAAAAAAAAAATAAATAAATAAATAAATAAACTTGTCTATAGATAGAGTAATTACTGTTGCCCTTTCTGTATACTTAGCATGTCATTTTAGTGCTTTGATATTTCATTTCATATATCTAATTCATTTATTAGCAAGTTATGGACTTATCATTATTTTGAAATCAGATTTGCAGAATTAAGGTAGGAACACAAATCTATAAATGGAAAATTAAATACAACAATGAACATTTTTAGAAATATGATAGTAATAACAATACATTTTAAGATTAAAAATGAGAAAAAATTATACATTACAAAGAAATTGTTTTCATAATTTACTGACATATATCTATAATATCTCCATCTATATTTGCTTCACTTGTATCCTCTTTACATTTTAATCATAATTTACTGAGAAATTAGAAAGTTAATACTGCCTTTTCTCTTGACATTTGATCACTTTGTAAATTATGGTCATTACCTCCCAGAAGCTTCTTTACATTTCAGCACTTGTCATCCAAAGGACTATAGAAAGTACAGTTTGGGAGTTTAGGGAATCATTTTCACACATTGCTTGTAGATATAAATGAGCTGGAAGATATGAAAGAATTTTCTAGACTAAGATCTACACTTCAATGATTATTTTATCTCTTATTATTGTTTGTTTGTATTTTTTTCCATTACCTACACAGTCATATACCAGCAAGCACATTAGTAGTGTGACCTGATGCCTGGCTCTTCTCCTATGAGCCCTCACATCGAATATGCCTACACACTGTCTCAAAGCTAATTATGCATCACATGTGTATGGGAGAGTGATGATAAATACAGAATAGTGATAAATTTATAAGTACACATAAAAATAACTGGGAGATACATAAATTTTCTCACTACATACACATAAAATATATTATGCATTCATTTCTCTCAAGTAAGGTTCCCAAAATTACCATGGTCATACAATATGTAACTCATTTTCATTTATTTAAAGTTCACTTATTTATGTACTTTATAGTGTGTGTATGTATGCCATGGAGTGCCTGTAGAGGTCAAAGGAAAGCTCTTGAGCATTGGTTCTGTTCTACCACCTTTGCCAATCCAGGGTTAGGAATCAAGTTATCAGGCCTGGGCTTAGGCTCTTCTACTGGTTGAGCATCTGGCCGGCTCCCATTTCACTTTTTTTCTCAGCTGTCTTAGTACTAGGAACCACATTTTGCCCTTTGCTTTTTTGTTACCTTCAATATCATTCTCAAAAATGACTTAGTCTCAGAATACACTTCTAACACCTTAAAATGTCCGCTCAAATTCTTCAGAAGCTGAATGTACAAGCAAATGTCTGGTCTTAGAGAAGGACCTCTAACCCTGGCTTCCTGCTGACTGCCTTGTCTTTCTTTTGCAGATATGAGTGCTTTCTTCACATTGACTTGTTTTTTGTTCTCTCATTACATGTGTATTTTCTGGTTTCAGTGTCTTGACAGATTCTGCAGCTTCTGTTTAAACTGCTTTTCCCTCCTTTCTTAGTAATACTTGATCTACCTTGTGACTCGATTTCAAAGCCATCTCGAAGACATTCGGGTTCTGTGATTTTCTCTATTTTTGCCCTCCTGCTAGTTATATTTCTACTGTTTGTTCTGAAAATTGTTCAATTGTCTGTCTTCCTCCCTAGAACACAAATCTCAATGAATGAAGGAACTATTTCTGGTTATACATCTTCTGAAGTAGTTTTATTATTATTATTATTATTATTATTATTATTACTATTATTATCTTTCTTAAACATTTGTTGAATAACAGAAGTTGAAATGAAAATTTTTGACATCAATTCAAACAGTTGAATTACTTTGTGACCATAGACACTTGGGAAGAATCACACACACACACACACATACACACACACACACACACACACACACACACACACACACACACACATGCAAAAAATCCTAGTGTTATATTAAATAATTATCAATGCATATAAAAATTCTGTTAATTATAAATCATCCAGAAGTTTTTCTTTCTTTTTTTTTTTTTGAGACAGGGTTTCTCTGTGTAGCTTTGGTGCCTGTCCTGCATCTCGCTCTGTAGACCAGGCTGGCCTCGAACTCACAGAGATCCACCTTGCTCTACCTTCCAAGTTTTGCCCCACCACTGCCTGGCTGGTCCAGAAATTAATTCAAATTAATTATAGCAGGTACCAAGAATTGCATCGTATGTCCATTAAATCAAGCTAAGTAGAAATTATGTTTTAAAAACTAGGGGTTGTCATGTTCAAATATTTTTGTTTCATCTCATAGGTAGGTAAAAGTGCTGAATATTTAAATGTAGTTCTAAATAGTGTTCTAAAGAAGTTTCTGGAAGGTTGTGTGCCAGGCATTTGAAGGGTAGATCAAGGATGAGAACTCTTGAAGTGTGTAGGAAAATTAGTAGACATTTCACTACATACTCAGTCATAGAGTGAAGAGAGTTGGAAGTTACTGCAAGTATTATATAGAGGGAAACAAAGGTCCATTTCAGACTGAAAACTCACAGCATTAATGCAGCAATATAAAAAAGCTTCAGAAGTCACAGTATTTGTGTAAAGTTTTTTGTTTATTTGTTTGTTTGTTTGTTTGAGTAGATTCACCATCAAATTAATCAAGGAAGAGAATGGAGAGATGGTTCAGTGGTTAAGAGCATTTTCTGCTCTTGCAAAGGACTGTAGTCTGATTTTCTCCACCCACATAGTAGCTTATAACCACACCATAACTCCAGTTCCACAGAATCTGGTGCCCTCTTCTGACCTCTGCAGATATCAGACATGCACTCAATACATTTACATATGAAATAAGTGAAAGCAAAATGCTCATATACATGAAATAAAAACAAAACAATTTTTTAAAATATCACCTAAGGAAAGGATAAAGAGTTCTGTTTTGAGAAACTGGAGTGGCAGGGAAATATGAAATTCAGGGATAGGTGTGCAAGCAGTTGGAAATGTGATTCCAAGACAAAGTTGATTCATTGACTCTAATTTCAGAGACAGAGAAAGGAGTATCGAAACATAGTGGTAAGGAAAAAGCTACAAAACTTCAAAATGTCCAGGTAGAAAAACAAAACAAAATAGCAGCATTAAGAAAACTAAACTCTCTTTGAATGGTTGCCTAGTACTACGAACACAGGAAAGTAATAATAGGGTAATAGTTTCAAAATAAGAACACTGCCAGGTGAATATGACACTCGTAGTTGAAACTAAAGGGAATACACAAACTACGTTGTTATGTTTGCAGAAATAAACCTGGAGACAGATCCAAATTTAGGCACCAAAATCAGGGATATGTGAATATTAATAGAAAATTTACAGAGGAATCTCATCATGCAGTCAGTTCATAGAAGCATGATAGCAGAGAAAGAACTCCAAGAGAAAGTTATAGAAAATAGTTACTTAAAAGCACCAAAGAATTTTGACATGTAAAATTTATGTTTAAATTACTGTAGAATATGCAAGAATGAAGAACTTTCATATTTATTATTTGTTTGTTGATTAAGCCTCGGGGATGTGGTATTTAAGAAAGACAGAAAAGGTTGCAATAGCCATTGATTGTACTATTTCTGGACACTGACAGCCCTTCAATACCCTTAGGGGACCTTTCTCATTCAGGGATTGTGTGTATTCATAAGACTTGCTATTTCTCAGATGTAATTAGGAACAATCTGATATATGCATTGAACAAAAAAGTTATAGTGTACTGAGTCCTACTAGAATATTTACTTCCTCTATTTAGCCCTTTTTAAAATTGTTTGTGAAAATTATTAGAATCTGCCAATCCTGAAACAAAGAAGTAGCTATTTTTATTATATCATCTTTGGAAGTTGACTTAGCTTAGCTTCCAGAAGGGCCTATACAAACATGTTTATGCTCTTCTTCTAAGTTTTTAAAGAGCCTTGTCTTGAGTAGGCATCATAAACATAATATCTACAAGATTAACTGAGTGAGAAGACCTGTGTTCAACACAGGGATTGATATACAAATAGCAACTGTAGATGCTGCAAAAGATTCTGACAGGATATCATTCTTTTACAATAAAATGTTATCAATTGTTTTGCAGTGTTTCTCTCTCCTCCCCCATCTGACCAAGAAGTTAGTGTACATCTATTTTATACTGTTTGTTATTTATGTGGACCATGAAATTTTTGGATATGAAAACTGAGAAACAAAAACAGGGAAATCAACTTTAAGAATTTGATGAGTGGCTAAATGTACTCAGGAGGTGAATGAGGAAGGGAAAAATAATACAGAGAAGAGAAATGAACATTTGACCAACTGACACAGACTGAAAATGTTGAGAGAAAATAATGGAGATTTGGTGTTTTTGGTTCTGTTTTATGTAATTAATTCTCCCAAATACATTTTGAGAGATTTTCAAACACAGATTAAAAAATATTTATGGACATTCTGTTATATGGAGCACCATGGCACCATGCTGTTTTATTACTTCAATAATATCATAAAATGATATTTATTTGATTATATACATGGTGAGCCTATGCAGTATGCACATTAAATTTTAGCAGCTAAATATTAACTTTGGACATTTGTGTATAAATTGATCTGTGAGGTCATAAATTACTGATTTCCCAAGGTTGGATGATTTACTCTGATCTGAATCAATCAACTTTTATAGGTCCTAGAAGGAAATATTTGTGTGAGAGTCAGCTGTACAGCAAAGACAGAGCTATCTTAAATAATATAAAAATCAGTTCCAAGTCCATCTAGGGAAAGACTATCTTAGTCATAGATTCTTCATGTTTGCCTAAATGAAAAACACTCCATTAAAGCCATCATGGGGAGCAGCAGAGGAGGGTGATGGGATTTAAAATCTAATGAAAAGTAACCCTACCTACTAAGTAAAAAGAGATGAAAAGGGATTGGATAACTGAACTACATAGCAGAATAAAGCAGAAGACATATGGTACACAAATTATGATTTTTTGTGGTTGTATTTGTATAAGCAAGTTATCTATATTTTTAAAAGAAAATTTAGGATGCTATTGGAAGATTTATTAATTCAAAGACCATTTATAGTGTAGGACATGAGTGTAAGGTAATGAAGTATGTGTGATATTTATATATTATTTTTAATCATTAATGTATGTGTAGAGTACACATGTATACACACATATACGTATATATAAGTATTTAGGAATGTAATGTATCTGCTGACATAGTATTAGCTAGTGACTCCAAATAGAGTTAGACATTATGAGTATTTCATAGGGTGTATGTGTTGATTACCCAAGAGAATTCACAAGGAAGAATAACGTGTTTGCTTTTGGAGAGACATGATGAAATGGGACAGGTCCCATGTACGTGCTAAGAAGTATATCTTTAAATTTTCATCTATTTGGAGAAAGAATCCTCTATTTCTGCTCACCTATGAAGCTAGAAAGTTTCATGTCTGAAAGTAGAGTTGAATCAGTGATAGCAGGGTAAGAGTCAAACAGCCATTACTCTACAGATTTCTACCTCATGTACTACTTATTAGGGTCACTACATATGGCATAAAAAGTTTAGTTTCAAAGGATTTGAAATTTTTCATTTGATTCCATTAACATTTTTGTAAAGAAAGCCATGTAAATTTTCAATATAGAAAATTTGAGAAAAATGTGAGTACACATATGGCAAATCCTGGTAAATAAAATTCATTTCCTCTGACTCCTTTCATTCCTTATGAAGATAAGGCTTCCTGGTGTTTCTTGAAATCATTCCTCTAAGCAGGAAGGATCACACAGCTGAGACAGACAAAATTAGCATCTCCAGGAAATATTAAAACTGTCACCCGATGGAGCAGGGGATCACTATTAGGCCTTCAAGTAATACCCTACAGTGTAATTTTGAAACTCATATATCAATTAATTTTATATTACTGTCACATGTGACACTGGTAGTTAATATTTCTTCACACTGCTATCTTAATTACAATGTAATTATACTGACTATGAACACTTTAAGATCAAAGAACAGCTTATTAAAAATAACTAAACTTGGGTAATATTTTTAAGATCTGTCAATCTAATAGACAATTTTTGTAGCACCATTTGAATAATCTTTAGATTTGGTGATACAGATTGGCAATCTATTTAAATTCCATAACAACGTAACTTTTGCAATTTGAACATTTAAAAATATGTTTGTCCCTAATTATTTTCCATAAAGTAATTACATGTAATTTGTAAATTGAACACAAAAGAGTATGGTGTTCTTGAACTCTCAACAAATCATTTGGAGAGTGCAGTGGTGTTACGGAAACAGGATTTAACCTGAGGCTAACAGTATTCAGAACAGCTTATGGAGGTCTGGAGAAGAAAGCCAAAGTTAGAATGATGAGACTATTGAGACAATGTGATAGAAATAGACAGGAAGGAAATACAATTACAGTGCTTTTCTAGGAACCATGAGGAAGAACAAGGAGGGAGTCTTTATACATGAAATTATACATGTTACTATGGAAAAGAAAGCCTATGAAAAGACATTTTTCTTGTATGTTCTTTGCTTTTTCTTCCCTGAATACTATGTGTTTTCTAGAAAGTCCCTTTTTTAAAACTTTATACTATATTCTTAGCCATATTGGAATATGTTTGCCATCCTAAATTCATTCCATTTTCCTATGTCTCCAGAAAAATATGCTATTGTTATATGTAATTCTGAAGATAAAATCATAACTACCCTAAATATTCCTGACCTTACAATAACAAAAATTAAATTCATTGACTATTTATTCTAACATTTTAATATTATAGCCTATGATAAAGTTGACTTTTTAAAATGTATACCAACCATTCCCTCAGGAGAGTAAAGTTCTTTGGTGAAATAACATATTTCTCCTGTATTATCTTGAGTCTACTGGGGCACATAGTATCATCTATATAGAGTAGCTGGAAGTCAAGAGATGATAGATAAGTAGATGGATAAAAATGAAAGATGAGGTGGAGAAACCAAGAGTACCTTCTAAAACAATAGCCTATTAAACATCATTACTCCATTAACTCCAATGCTCTTCAGTTAAAATACAAATAAGAATTCAATTATTTCTAAACAAACTCAAGACATGTTCCAAATACCGTCATGAAACTATACAACACAGGGCAAAAAGTAAAGGGAATGATCACCATGGTCCTCATGACTTCAGGACAATAATAAGATTGGCTTGAAACCCTCAAATTTCTCCTTATATTATTTGCTCACTAAACACATTCATTCTCCAAGATCAACTCTAGACCTGACTCTAAGCTACAAGTGCGAGATGCAGAAGTATAAAGCTTTCCTAAGCTACAGCTGATCTTCACAGTACAGTAGAGAGATGAGCCCATTGTCAGGGGAGAGTTGAACAAAATAAAATGTCCACAAGTTGAGGCTACATCCTAATCCTATATGAAAGGCTGATGCCTCTTTGACCATGGGGCACATGATATCAGCTATGGCTGATTTCATCAGTTTATTTCACAAACTCCCCTGTTCTATTTTTCTATGACTCAGGTATAGTTTAGTGGTTGCTTGTTTCCTCCCTCTCATTAATTTGCTAAGCTATGTTCAGCCTTGTTTTCTACTTGATTTGGGAGAGGAAAAATTAAGGGAAAATGGTAAATGCTTCATTAAATGCATCTCCCATTTGTAGTAGGTATATTTGTATATTCAACTTCATGGACACAGACTCAGTTATCCTTGTGCAGTGGACTTTCTCTGAATTTTGTCTAAATGCTTCAGCATGCTTTGAAGACTTGAAAATTGAGCACTGATATACAAATTACAGATACTGAAGACTCATTTCACTTGTGTGTTCTCTCAGTGCAGGAAGTAGATATTATGGACAGGCTGGAATTATTTTAGTCAGAAATCTATTCACTTTGTAGAACATAAAGGGCTTTATAATTCATCTGAATTGCCATATTCTTAAACATATTGAGGACAATTTTTCAATGGGGTTGGTGGAAAAATCAACCTTGAAACTAACATTTGTTTCTGCTTTGTTCTGTTGGGAGTATTTTAAGAATCTGTGTAATTGCCAGCAGTGTGTTGAATAAAAACTGCTAAGACCTTGGATTTCTGAGTTTGAACCAGAAGATAAATGAATGAAAGTAAAAAATGGTTCTGACTGTTTTTATTTATTAATTCATTTTTATATATGCTTAGGTAGGTAAATGTAACTATATTACAGATTAACAAAGTTGTTTTAGATCTTGAGGAGACATACCTTTCAAGCTATTCTTACTGAATCTGAGAGGGGAGTAAAATCACATTTCCAGGGTCTGAGCCATTGAGTCTGTGGAAGAAGCTGGAGGTTAACAAATGGCAAATAATGGTGAGTGAAGATTGTTCCACATAAATGTTTCCAAGGAAGAAAGCCAGTAGAGTGAGGAGAAGAGGTTCATGTTTCCAATCAGTCCTGAATTTATGTACCATAGACCCACAGCTTGCTCTTTTCACACAAACCTGGACCATGGAACATGCAATTAAATACTGTACATGTGGACCATGCAAATAAATACAGTATAGTAGCCAGACATTAAGATGGAGCCTTATCAGGGGAGATTTTGAACTCATTTACGTGATGATGATGATGATGATGATGATGATGATGATGATGATGATAAACCTTGAGATTCTTCTAAGAACCTTTGTTTGCTGCTAGTCATCAGAAATAGCAAAACAACACACTCTTCCCACTGACATTCTGTAAATGAGCTGCAGAGGGTGTGATTGCGGGGGGTCATTTTCTTGACCTGAAATTGGATTTTAACTTTAGTTGTGGGACCTATGAAAGTACAAGAAATCTTTTCTGCATTGTGCTGAAAGGAAAATGAACCTGAATAATATTCTATTGATACCAAGTTATAGATAATTATATTGCTTAATCCTATTGCATAAATATCCTAATTTGCTGAACATGAAGGCACAATAGATTTGACCTAATACAAAGCACAGATAAAATCTTTATTTGAAATCAAAGAAATGAATGTAAATGAAATTAATTTAGGATTACAACAACCCACAATTAAGTGCTTTTTCTCACCATTTATGACTGGAAAGATAAGAAAACAGAAACCTAAACTAAACTAATCACCCCAGGATGATATTTTATGGGCTCCAACAATTTTCATTCATGTGTTGAGCTTCTCATTCATACAGTCATCACACTGCAGTTGATCAAAAAATGGACCAGAAGTTCAAGTGAGACCCTGCCTCCAAAACAAACAACCAAAAGCAGACACAAAAATCAAAACAAATATTTACCTCCATATGTGCTGGAGGCACAAGGATCCTTGATCCACAGATCACTAGGAAAACCAATGATGTTAAATACACAGGGACCTCTGCTCAATGGGGGAGATAAAACATCTGCTTTCCTACCCAGAATGCTGGGAGTAGATTTTGTTAATAACTTGGTGACCTTTTTGCTATCTGTGGAGGCAGACCTCACCCACCTTTTGTTATCTGTAGGCATTGACCTCACTTGAATTCACCATAATGATTATTCCAGACTCTTCCTTCTCTAGACCATTACACATTTGTAGGACGGTGTTACAGGTACTTTATGGCCTCCTAATCTCTATGCTATCATCAAAGCACATTAGATTCTAGGGCTTTAAGGCATAGAGCCCACCCTTATAGTCACATGTACTTTGTAAAAGAGTTTCTTTGTAGTCATACCTTCAGCTTTATTGTGCACCTGGAATTGGAATGATTATAGGAAACGTTGTTGCCCAGAGACCCTTTTCCAAATTCTGTTCTGTTTAAATATGCCTACAATAAACCACCTGGTATTAGACTCCCCGAGGTCTGATGCAGGTTGACAAAGTCAATCTGAATCAGATTTTCATTATCATCTCTTCGTGGGGTTGCTTCCCTGCCTGGATACCTGCAGGGTCCCTCTCACAAACCCAGTACTGACTTCAGTCCTTGACCATAATGACTTTGCTAAGCAAGCCGTACACTGTGTTAAAAGGGAAGCATTAAGACAGTCAGTTAACATAGAAGACCTATATATTTGGGGCCAGATGGATGGTTCAGTGAATAAGAGCACATGCTCTTCTTGGGAAGGACCTGGATTTAGTTTCAAGACTCACATGATAGCTCACAATCTACCATACCTTCAGTTCCTGGGAATCTAATGCCCTCCTCTGATCTCCATAGGCACCAGGCACAGATATGATACATATACACACACATTCAGGCAAAATCCTCATATATATACAACAAATATACTCAAACCATTGCATGACATCTGCATTTAGAAAACTGAAATTTGCAATTCAGATAAAAATGAGTCAACATTTGGTGTAAGTATACCCCAGAATCACAGGTATAGATTTGTCCTAAAAGTCCATTTGTTTTTTATCTGAAATGCAAATTTAGCTGACTGTCTAATGTTTTATTTGTCCAATTGGAACTGGTGGTAGGTGTTGTAGAATGAAAGAACATATCTTACAGGTAATTTGAGGAGTTGGAGTATAGCTCCAGTTGGGGTATAGCTCCAGTCTGTTATCTTACCATGCTCTACACCCAGGATTCAACCCCCATCGATGTGAAAAGGAAGGAATAAAAGTGGGAAAGGATGTTAGAGTCGGGAGTATGAGCAGGGCTGCAGAGTTTAGGTTACGCTAAGTTTGAGACAAATTTGAAGGAAGTGATGATTTACTTAACAAAATGGAGAAATGAGAAAGGAACCCTGTACTGTGTGGTGTGTCTGGGTTGATTGAGAAGGAGTTCAATCATTGCTGCAATTGAAAGCAGCCAGGGGCCTCTGGGTGCACATCCTTCAGTACAGGTCAAGATGGTTCTTAGAATGACTGTTTTATCTAGTAACACCTACAGTGTTTAGCTACCCCCAAAGAACTATATTTTCTCATGGTAAATAATCTTAATTATTATTATCAAAATGCTGATCCCAACGTATTTAGAAGCATAAATGCTGATGTTGATGTTGATACTGATACTGATGGCTGGTGACAACAGCAGTGGTGGTTTGCCTCTTTCAAAATTAGACTGGTTTCCAGCCACAAGTAAGATGCATCTGCCAGTTATGAGGTATACATATTTAGTGTTCATGTGTCTCTGCAACAAAGCAGCTTATTCATTATGCAGCAATAGTATCTGGTTTAATACACTCAAAAAGTGCTAATAATACTTTCTGTTGCACCAAGGGTAATTATGGATGCTGTATCAAAGATGTAAGGGTATATTGAGTGATATTATTAATTTTACTAAATTAAAAATAAGTCTACATAAGTAATCTACATAGTTACTTTTGGTAGAAACATAATTTTCCAAATGATGCATGCAGTTAAGGTTTAGGTGCTTTATTTGTTATATAATTAAATTTTATAACTATACACATATGAGTGATAAACTTGAAAACACAAAAGTCCTTCCTTTGTTCTAAACTTACATCCTCTGGAAGAGCTTTTTTGCTTCATTTACTAAGCATGTTCTTCAATCTTTTACTTTCTTGTAAAATCATAACTGTGTTGCTATTAGTGATTTCCACTTAATATTACCTTTGTCCTGTATATAGGATTAATTGATATCTCACACAATATGATATTCTATAGCACTGAATAACAATCAAAACTTTAGTTGACTGGAGTCCAGTGAGTGATCATCAGACTAATTCAGTGTAAAGGAGAAACACTGTTCCCACTGAACAAGACAGGCCACTGAAGAGTTTTTTTCTCATGCAGTAGTCCTAAGATGTCACCTCCTGAAACATTGTGACTAGACTGTACTCAGACATGTGTCCACAGTGATTGATGGGTGTGTTTGTGAAATTACCAAACTAAGGAGAATCATCTAGTTTGAACATTATTATGTGTTAATTTCTGAGAGAACAGCCATATCTAATATAAAGAACTATATTTCTTTATGGTGACTACATCAACTTAGTACTTTTATTACTGAATTAATTTAAAAGCTTACCTTATTATTAAAAAATAAGTCTTTAGGGTTTTGTTTATCTTTCAGGAGGAAGCTCTTAATATTGAAGATATCTGCAGCTGGACATTTGCAAGATATGAATGTCAATGCTTTTCAGCTAGCTGATATTAATTGTATTCATTTTGTAGCTCAGTGAGATTGGCTGAGTTAGATAACATTTTTTCCCTTTGGCTCTTCATTTTCATATGGGATTAAAGCAATGATTGTCTTATATGGTAGATTCTGACTTCAATATATTATTTTTAAAATCTTGAGAGTTCTGTACATTTACATAAGACATCTGTACATTTTATTCATCTTCTCTGTCCAATTTCTCCATACATCCCCCTCAGATTTCATGTCTTTCTTTGGTGTACTGTCAAGTGTGCTTAATTAGAGCAGCAAATCTCAATCTGGGGGCTGAATGATCCATTTGTAGAGGTCACCTAAGACCATCTGAAAACATAGATATTTATATTACAATTCATAACAGTAGCAAAATTACAGTTACAAAGTAGCAACTAGAATAATTTTATGGTTGGGGGTCACTACAACATGAAAAACTTTATATTAAAGGGTCATAGCATTAGAAGGGTTGAGAACTACTGAATCACAGTATCTTACTCAGGCATGGATAAATGGATACTTAATTGAATGGGGGCAATTTACCAATAACTATACTACTGAAGAAAATAACACCATCTCTTCTAACAACCGTTAAAAGTCAGTAATTCCTCAGGGAGGGGTGGAATCCCATAGGAGTGTACCGTCTGTAGTAAAATATTGACAGGTCAAATCTTGTACAGTTTTTTGTTTCTGTTTTTTTTT
>CABHPQ010155804.1:0-41495 GCA_902168405.1 Peromyscus aztecus | reverse complement strand
CCTACAAGGGCCAAGGGCAACATAAGCTTAATGAAGAGAAAATGTCACTCCAGAATTAATAACTCAGGAGCTGGACAAAAGGCTCGGTTGATAGAATGCTTGCCGCTCAAGCATGAGGACCTGAATTCAGATCCCCAGCACTCTCGTATAAAAATGCCCAGGTGCAGCATTGTACATCTGCAATTCCAGTACTGAGGGGATTGGCTAGGGAAGGTCCCAAAAGCCCACTACCCAGCCCATCTAGCTGAGTGAATGAACTCCAAATTCAGGAGAGATCTTGTCTCAAAACACAAGATAGTCAAACTGATGACAAGGCTCCATTGCTGAAGTCAACCCTACACAACTCATTGAACACAGAGAAGTGGAACTGTTGGCTACAGACAGACTTCACCCCTATGTTCTAGCGTCTTTGGTACAGGAAGGTACTGCACACTATCAAAAGAATAATTAATGAAACATGAAGCCAGCCATAAACCCTTTTATCTACAATGGTGTCCTACCACAAGATATGTTAAGGCAATGGTGGCACAAAGCCTGTGGGAGTAACCAACCTATATCTGATTTGACCTAAGGCCCACTCCACAAGATAGAACCCATACCAGACACTGCTTGGATGACCAAGAACCTGAGACTAGATGGCCCAGGGACCTGGGGGAGGGGGGAGAAATACCACTGTTCTACTAAAGAATGTAGCAATAAAATGACTCCAAATGCTATTATGTTATATTCATAGATCACTACCTTGCTTGGTCATCATCAGAGAAGCTTCCTTCTGCAGCAGATGGGAATAAATACAAAGTTTCACATCCAGACATTATTCAGAGAGTGAGAGACCTTGGAATATGCATCACTAAATGTGATGTCTCCATCAAATCCCTCCCTTCAGGAGTTAGGGAACCCTTTGGAAAAGAGTCAGAAAGAGTGTAGGAGCAGATTGAGCACACTGAGAAAATAAGGCCTTCTAAATCAACATGATCAAAGCTCATAGGAACTCACAGAGACTGAAGCTGCAAGCACAGGGCCTGCAGGTCTGAACCAGGCTCTCTGCATATATATTATGGCTTCCAGTTTAGTATTTTTATGTGATTCCTGGGTGTGTGAAAGAGTGGTTTTCTGATTCTTGTGCCTTCTCTTGGGCTCTTTTCCTTCTGTTGTTTGCTTTGTCCAATTCCAATGTACTAGTTTTTTGTTTTATCTTAATATATTTTATTTTATTGAGAGAAAGGGAATGGATCTAGTTGGGAGGGGAGGATGGAGAAACTGAAAGTAGTAGAGGAAAGGGAAATTGTAATCAGGACATACTATATGAGAAAAAAGTCTATTTCAACAAAACAAAAACAAAAACATGTAAGGTGGAGGGTGATAAAGGAAGACACCTGTGGTAGTTTGAATGTATTTGGCCCCCATAATCTCATAGGGAGTGGCACTATTAGGAGGTGTGGCTTTGTTGGAGTGGGTTTGGCCTTGTTGGAGGAAGTGTGTCACTGTGGGGGCAGGCTTTGAGGTTTCCTTTGCCCAGGATACCACCCAGTATCTCAGTCGATTTCCTGTTGCCTGCAAGATGTAAGACTCTCAGCTACTTCTTTAGCACCATGTCTGCCTGCACACCACAATGTTCCACCACGATGATAAGAAACTGAACCTCTGAAACTGTAAGCTGCTACCCCAATTAAATGTTTTCCTTAGAAGAGTTGCCATGGTCATGATGTCTCTTCACAGCAATAGAAACCCTAACTAAGACAATAACCAAAGTAGGCTTCTGGCCTCCACAAATATGTAGACATATGTCTGCACACTCTATCACACACACACACACACACACACACACACACACACACACACACACAAATGTTTACTGGCAATAACACAAATAAACACAGAAAATCACAACTGTATAGAAATAGAGTGGGAAAGTTGAGCATCAGGCATTAGAGCCTTGTTTAAATCCTAACCTTATCATTTCAGCCTGAAACAACCCTGTGGCCTCACATGTCAAAGGTTCAGTGCCAGCTGATGAGCTATTGGAAAGTGACTGACTCTGCGATGTGGGACAATACTGATGTGTTGCTCCTTGGGGTTAATTAATGACTTCAAAAATAGAAGGATTCCAGATCATTTCCCCCAAATGCTGGGAGAGCCTGCCATGAAACTGTGCCAATGTCACCAAAGTCCAGCATCCTCTTTCTTAGAGGAATAGGGGCACCAGGGTGGTACTTCCGCCGCCCTCACAGAAGCTTCGTGGTGACATGAGACTTGCTGCAGAACACAAAAAAGTCTTCAATTCCTGGAAAGAAGTCCTCGAGGTAATATGAGGAAAAAGATTTTACTTACACTCTTGTCGGAAAGAATTAAAAGTCCTATTGCTAAAATGAAATACTACTTCTAACCCCCAAAACATCACACACAGAAATTGAAACAGAATTGTAACCATAAATCAAACATTTCAGAAGAAATGCAGACTTCTGGCCTCATTGTCATGATAGCTCTAAGAAAATAAAATTGCCAGCAAACGGCCCTCGGGGCTGGGTCAGAGACAATTGGGTTGAGGCAGCAGATCTGAGCTGTGAGCCAGGGATGCTAGAGTGAGCTTTGCTGTCCTGTGCTTTAAATCTTTCCTAAAATGTTGGGGGTTTATTGGCTGCCTAAGAGAATTCTTACTATTAAAGCCTAAGGTGAGATGCTTCAACATTCACTTGCCAAACTATATCTTGCTTTTCCTACCTTTTAATGTATTTATTGTGTGTATACGTGCACATGCATGTGCAGAACACTTGGCCACACATGGAAGCCAGAGGTTGACATCAAGATGTCATTTGCTTCTCCAACTAACCCTTTTGAAACAAGATTGCTCACTGGACCTGGAGCTCACAGATTTGGTGAGATTAACTAGGCAGTGAGGCTCAGAGAGCTGCCTGTCTTTGCCCCCTGCCTATCCCTGCCCAGTGCTGGGGTTACAAGCTTACACAACCACACACAGCCTTTCAGGTGGGTACTGGGTCTCAAACGTAGGTCCTCAAGCAAGCATTTACCCACTGAGACATCCCCTGCCTTTCCATTTTTAAAGAAAATGGAAGAGGTGCACATTTGGTATTTGACGTTGTCTCAACACAGACACTTTCTGATTCTGGGGTTTGGAATGGCACCAGCTTTGGCAGGAGCCACACCGCAGTACCCAGTGCCTCCTCAGCCCTTCCCTTCCACTGAGTACAAGGCCACACCTCCCCACACACACACTTCACACACTAACAGGGCTCAGAGTCCAAGTCCAGTTCCACCAAAGAACAACCATCCACTTAGCACTTCCAGAGAAGGCTGCCTCTGCCTCATTTGCTCAATAGTGTCCAAAAACATCCCAGTAAATACAGGCATTTCATATTTCCCAAAGCAGGTCACTGTATTTTCCTTTGGAGCCAATGCTGAAAAACGAGGCTGAAGAGACAGCCATTCTCTCTCCAAGCCCTAAACCCAAAGACGGGCAGCCTTAGATTGGGGCATTTGTATGCTTTTCTGATATTTCTCAGTATCACATAGATTTATTTTTTAAGTTCCAGGTAGGACTATTATTGCCTTTCTCCCTTAGCAGCTGGCATAGCTCCTTCAGGTAATATGAGAGCTAGGTCTCAGTAAGGAGGTTTTCAAGTCAGTTCCAGCTCAATTTCTTCAAGTCCTGTGCCCAAAGTGTGTGTTGTCTTCAGCAACAGGCTCTTACCTTCACGTTCAGGAAGGAAACCATGGGAAACAGCTGTTGCCTAGGTTGTTTCAGGGTCCTTTGGACTACCCTTCATAAAAACTCCAAGGCAAGTTTCCCATGCCTGACACTGGAGATTTTGTTAGATGGCCTATGGCTCTTGAGGAGAGCAGCATCACCCTGTATGGCATAACTCCATTGAAACCTGTGTGTGTGTGTGGTGGTATTGTGTTCCCCAAAATATTGTGCACTCTAATAAACTTATCTGGGGTCAGAGAACAGCTCAGCCACAATATTAAATATAGAGGTTAGGCAGTGATAGCACATGCCTTTAATCCTAACATTCCAGGTGGATCTCTGTGAGTTCAAGGCCACACTGGAAACAGCCAAGTATGGTGACTCACGCCTTTAATCCCAGAAAGTGATGGCAGAAAGCAGAAAAGTATATAAGGCTTGAGGACCAGGAACTAGAGCTAGTTAAGTTTTTAGGCTTTTGATCAGCAGTTCAGCTGAGATCGATTTAGATAAGGACTCAGAGGCTTCCAGTCTGAGGAAACAGGATGAGCTGAGGAACTGGCAAAGTGAGGTAGCTGTGACTTGTTCTGCTTCTCTGATCTTTCAGCATTCACCCCAATACCTGGCTCTGGGTTTGTTTTTATTAATAAGACCTTTTAAGATTCCTGCTACATGTGTCTGTGTCTGTGTGTCTTGCGTGCATGTGTGTCTGTCTGTGTGTTTGTGTGTCTATATGTCTGTGTGTCTATGTGTGTGTGTGTGTCTATATGTGTATATATGTCAGTGCCTGTGTGTGTCTGTGTGCATATGTGTCCATGTGTCTGTGTGTGTGTCTGTGTGTATATGTGTGTGTGCCTGTGTGTCTGTGTTTGTGTTTCTATATGTGTGTATGTGTCTGTTTGTTTGTGTGTCTATGTATATGTGTGTCCGTGTGTTTTAAGTAAGCTTATAAACTAATATGTTTTCTTATGGCCCTTTCAAATATTCTCAGTGTTATTTATCTGTCTTCCTCCCTCCCTCCCCCTTCACCAGCTAGGCTTCCTCCCCTGCTTTCTCCTTCATAGCACCCATGTCTTACCCTCCCCCACAGTACAAAGGCCGAAAATAATAAGGCTTTACAGTGATGAGAAAATTTCATAATCTCAAGACAAAGATTCCTTACACTAAACATGAAAAAGAAAAATGATCTATTAAACTAAAATTTTTAAAATTCCACTCTTCAGAAGATTAGGGAAATAAAAGGGCAGAACCAGAACGATGGCTCAGCAGGTAAAAGTACTGCTGACTGGCTGTCGAGCCTGAGGACCTGAGTTCGATCCCTGGAATCTACGAGTGGAAGGCTGGAACCAGTTCCCAAAAGTTGTCCTCCAACCTCAACATGCATGCCAAGGAGCACACACAGACACACGTGCCCACACAGACACAGGTGCGCACACAGACACAGGTGCGTGCACACACAGACAATAAATAAATGTAATTTTTAACTGAAAGAAAAGATGAGAGGACAAAGCTAGTCATGACTCGCACATGTAATCCCAGCCCTGTGAAGAAAATGACACAAATTCCTGAGTTCAAGGTCATCCTCAGCTACACAGTGAGCTTGACATTAGTCAGGGCTACAAGATGTACTGTCTCAAAAATCATTTTAAAAAGGGAACAAAGGAAGGAAAGAAAGGTTAGAAGAGAGCAAACAGGAGAGGAGGGGGAAAAAGAAGGTTTACCACACATAAATCTGGTAAAGGATTCGATTCTAGGATGTAAAGAACACTACAAAAGCCAATAATAAAGCAAGACACAGTTCAATTTTAATGATAAATATTTAAACATTTTATTTAAAAAATAAGTGTGTGAAAAAAAAAAACCCATCTAGGAAATACAATGTATCCCTGACAGCCTGTGTCCCTGTCTCCGCACACCATGAAAGACTTCCAATCTCACCCCTAAATGCACCCTTCTCCTAATCCATCCAGCCTTCCTTCCCACTTCCGTGAGTCACTACTTGGTCACACTTGAGTGGTTGTGGTGTCAGCCTGGCATCAAGGCATCCTGGCCTGTGACCCACTCTGTTCTTTCACCTGTCAGGACAAGAAACCAGAATTATGGAAAACAGAGATGAGAAAACTAGCAGTTTCTTAAACACACATTCAAATTATGGACTTAAAAAGATCCATTTGGGGCCAACGCAATGTCTCAGAAGGCTAAAGTAAAGAACTGCTTGCCATTAAGCCTGATGTCCTGACTGATTTCAAGCCACACAAACCCACATGGTAGAAAGAGAGAATATACTCCCATAAGGTTTTTTCTGACCTCCACATGTGCAGTTAAGCACCCCCATGTGTATGCAGGCACACAGGCACACACACACACACACACACACACACACACACACACACACACACACATACACACAAACCAACAAACAATAAAGTAATGAAAATTTTAAAAAAGGAAATCAAACCTATTTCTGGATACCTAATCCAAAGTAAAAAAAAAAAAATATGTCCACAAAGTATTTGCACAGAAGTGTTCATGGTGGCCTCCAAACTGATCACAACCCAAGTATCCACCAGCCTCTGGAAAAGATAAACAATTGAATTTTCAGACAACAGATCTACTCAGTGATCACAGAAAATAGCAAGCAACACACCAAACAACACTAAGGACCTCAGAGAGCTTTCTTGAGAGAAGTCATACACCAAAGAACATAATGGTATGGTTCCATTTACATGAAATTCCAAAACTAGACATTACAGCTATGACAAAAGGAACTGCAGTTGCCTTGGGCTGGGACGCAGTCGGCCGGACAGGAACAGAAGGGGACTATATGGAGTAAAAGAAACATTGTTGACATTGACAAGGTACTGCCCAAACTTCTCAGACTTATTCTTGCCATCCATCCATGCATGTGATTGCATACAAATTACACCATTAGGGGAAATTAAAAGTGCAGCATATTTGCAGGTTGGTTAATGATCTTTGATTTGCCCACATCTTAATGGAAATTTAAACTCACACACATACAGAGGAAACATTAACAAGCCGACAAATAATTAATTCTATTGGTATTTATAAATTCCTTTCTCATTCTCCTAACTACATTCTTTTGTTCTGGCTGCTAGTCACAGAAGCAGAAGAATTTATTAATATTAAATTCATGAGGAGGCTGAGTCTGTATTAGTATGGCACATTATTTATAGCACACATATGATATACAATGCAACTATATAAATTTTCTTTTTAGAAAATCGTGAGGATACCATTAATCCATTGTCAGCTGGAAATATAACTTTGAACATGATACACAGCCCTTTAATTTACATAGAGTTGAGTGGACTAGCAGGATACCCACATAGCAAGTAAGAGTGTCATCAAGAAAATGTTCAAGGAGCTGGGGAGAGGGCTCATACGGGTAAAAGCACTGCTCTCCAAGCCTGAGGATCTGAGTTCGAATTCCAGTACCCATGTAAGAAGCTGCCATGGCTTAGCATGCCTGTAACCCCAGCAGTGGGGGAGGGGCTGGGGCAGGAAGGAGCAGATCCCAGGAGCTTGCTGGTCAGTCAGCCTAGCCAAAACAGTGTGTTTCTGGCTTCTGGGAGACCCTGTCTTGGGGCAATGAGGCAGAAAAACAATAGAGGAAGGTATCGAACATCCTGCTCTGGCTTTCATATAAACACAAACTGACACACGAACTCCTACACTCATGTGCATGCAGCACACACTTACACACATATGAAAAAAGAAAGTATTCCACAGAGATAAATATATATATATATATATATATGTATGTATGTATGTATTGGTTGGTCATCCTTCTGCCTCTGTGCAGTAGACACAAAGATGGCTCTCTTTCCCATCTAGACAGCTGCATTTTTCTCGTGCACTTTTAGTGTCTCCGAATACAAATCCTCCTGAATGATCTGTACCTCTCAATCACTACAAAGAGAGGTGAAGCTGTCTCCACAGGTGGGAGGACTCCTCTGCCTCACGCCTATACAGCAACCTTCCTTTCCACTTATTAAACACCCATAGGTGAGACAGAACTGTACTGTTTTTAAAATACATGAGAATCAACGTGATACATTAAACTGTGTGTGCTCAGAATATCCTGCTATTGTTTCAATGTTGACAATAGATGCTATGATCTTTTTCAGAATGCCCTTGTTTTGAAAACAATAGAACTTTCACCACTGAAAAATGACCAAACTCTACTATGGCTCTTCGCAACATAGAGCTGCGTCTCTAGGGCCAACCCGGCCTTCCTTATCACGCTGTCTGAGAAAGTGCCTGGCACTAAGACTGACTTTCAGCCCACATTCGAGGATAAACAGGCTGCTGCCCCAGACCTCCCTTTCATGAACTCTCACCATAAAAGACTCAGGGTTATAAACACTTAACTCTTACAGCCCAAAAGAGTCTCTCCAGGGACCTCTGAGCTCAGATGCCCAGAATGCACTTAAAAACTAAGTGTGCACCTGTAATGCCAGCACTGAAGTGTATTGGGGAAGACAGTGATAGGTAGCTCCCTGGAGCTCATTGGCCAGCCAGTGTAGCAAACTAGTGAGTTTCAGATCCATCTAGAGATCCTATCTCAAAAGCTAAAGTAGAGAGAGGAAGAATCTGGTGTTAACCTCTGTCCTACACAGATACACACACACACACACACACACACACACACACACACACACCACGCACATGTATGCAAACCACACACATATGTGCTTGTGCACACATCCGTATAAACATGTACATCCACACACAGGAGGTTGATGTTGGCCCTTGTTTGATTAGGAGCCTATCCCTTTAAGATATGGCTGCTCTTTCATCTGATCAGAGAAGTCAGGCAAGCCACCCTCAAGTCCTTGCAGTCTGTCTGCCCAAGAGAAAAATGCAGAGCCCCTGCTGTGAAGTTTGGAGTACAAAGGATCGGGCATGGGAAGAAAGTTCGCTGGCATCTGGCAGGTAAGCTGTAGTCCCCTACTCATGTTCATCAGGTGTGGGATGACTCATCCCTAACCTGCTTGAGGGCCAGAGGGCCCAAACAAGTAAAAAGATATTTTCTGAGAGCCAGCCTGGGTCTGCCTGATGGTCTTAGCAACAGCAGCTGAAACATGATCTGGAAATGACCTGGACCAATGAGAGGCAGCCATGTCACACCAGCTGATGCATATTCATCAGACCTCCCCCAGGGTGGGGTAAAGGGTATATAAGGCTTGCCTCTTCCTGAATAAAGTGAGCTTGTTGTTTCGACATTCTCCCAGAGTCTGTGTGGTTTGACTCTGCGACTACTTGGCCCCTGCCCCCAAAGGGAACAACAGCAAGGACCCTGCTACAATCAGGTATCCAGTGCCCTTCAGTGGAGGACAGAATAGAAAAAGAGCCATCACGATGTTCCTTCAGCTCCCAGCCCCTGACCTACAGGCCTGTCTGCTGATAAGTGCCCAGCATCAGAGACCTGTACCAACCTTAACACACCACTGAGGAGCGGCACAGGCTGTGGGAGACCAGACATTGGAATGTTTGTCACAGCAGCAACAACAAAGCCTGTCATATGACCTTAATACATCATGTCGAGTCCCTAACTTAATCCCTGTTCTACATAGAAAATGTGTCCTTAAGTATCTAGCAGACATGGGCATCCTGATGTGAAGTTATGCTCAGATATGTCAGAAAAATAAAAGGTCTTCCCACTGTACTCTTAGCTCCTTCTAACACTTGTGATTGTCTCAAAGTGTATCTAAACAATTAAAATACAAAGGAAAATGAGAACATGGTGCATTTCTTTTTCAAAATGTGCTGGCTGTTTATGAGGCATACCTCTCTTCTTCTTTTTTTATTTTTATTTTTTTCACCTCTCTCTTCCCACTCCAACTCCTCTTGTGTCTACCACCCTCACCCCCTCTCAAACCCACGACCTCTGATTCTTTAGTACTCCCTGGATTTCATTATCTAGCCTCTTCTCTCTGTCATCTTCCTAGAATTACCTGTGTGTTCCTCTCATGGGTTATTCTAAAGTTTCCAATCCTATTGAAAATTAGAGTGAAATTTCATATCAGTCTAAACCCCATAGAACAAGACTTGTATTCTTCTTCTTCAAGCCAAGGAGAGAAAGAAAGCTGCAGGGTAGGGGTGGAGCAAGCAATGATTTCTGCATAGCCAGAGCTCCTCATGTTCAATACAAAGCCTGCATGGGCTGGTGAGAGGGCTCAGCAGAAAAAACTGCTTGCCACAACATCTGACAATTCAAGTTCAATCTCCAGAACCTACATAGTGAAAGGAAAGAACTGACTCCTGCAAGTTCGCTTCTGACTGCCTCATATGCTCTGTGACTTGTGTGCACATGCACCACACACACACACACACACACACACACACACACAATGTAATAAAAAACTTTCTGCAGATAATTTGGGCCATTGTTTCCAGAGAGGTTATTTTAAAAAGAAATTAGTGGGATCTTCATTTTTGTTCCACACTATCCACTGATGCTCTCCTTCATCTGACAAACACACTGGAGCCAATATTTCTGCCATCACCAGATCTTATTAGAAACTCAGAATGAAAGAGAGAGAGACAGGCAAAAAGCCAGACATCTCACTGATCATAGTGGGGATACAGATGATAGCTTGGCCTTACTGTCAAATTTTACTCCATTAACACTAAAGTGAATGAATTTATCTTATTTCTTGGCCTCTAAAAATCCTCTGCAATAAAATTCTATTTGCATGAGCTACATAAAAAAATCTTAACTAATAAAAAATAAAGCATGAGTTTGGGAGATGGCTCATTGGTAAAGTGCCCACTTCACAAACATGAGGACCCCCCCCCAGAACCCACATAAAAGTCAGGCGTGGCAGCATATAAACTTTCACCAAAGCTTATAACATTGACAGAGTTCGCTACCATAGGCATTGTGAAAGTATTAGAAAGGCAGTCTAAACCAGTACATCCTTCCCATAACAAGATCCCTGTTAATGACTTAACAGCTGGAAATGTCCCGTGTGTACTCATCCTTGATTCCTTGATGCTCTCCTCTTCCAGGTCAAGGCCAAGCTTTGTCAGGACCAAGAAGGCCAATGTTTACACACACACACACACACACACACACACACACACACACACACACATACACATCTGCCAACATACGGGTTTTAAGACCTATATTTAAAAGGAGAAAAGCTGAAACAAATTAATTTCCCAGTATTTAACACAGAAGCAGTGAGACATGTTCTCCTGAATATCAGTGACTGGAATGAACGCTTCCAGCTTTGGAAGAACAATAGAGTCATTCAATTTCACATCAGGGAGACTCTAAAATCAACTATCCTGAATACTTACAAAGTCACTCTTGGGCTGCTGGCAAGATAGGTCAGGGAGTAAAGGCTCTTGCTGCCAAGCCGGGTGACCTATGTTGAATTTCCAGAACCACAGGATAGAGAGAGAGAACTGACTCCCCCAAGCTGTTCTCCAACCCTCTACATGTATGCATTGTCACACATGCACACACACACACACACACACACACACACACACACACACACATAAATAAATCTTTCTTTTAAAAGTAAAGAGTGGCTATAATTCCTAGGTTACCAATTACCCAGCATAGAATTTGATGCACTAAAATTGTTTCTAAATTAACTTTTAACACAAGATGTGTTGAGTATCTACTTCTTGAAGTCAGAAACTGTACTAAGACATAAAGGAACAAAGGCACAGAATGGAGAGATGTGTTCTACAGACTACCCAAACAAACAGGAACCACAACCGGCCCAGGGACCACAGAAAATGTGCTAAAATCCTTTGAAGTCCATCAGGATAGATAGGAAGGTGAAAGTGCCCTTCTCAGTATGAGAAGGGTCACCAGGGCTGACCATTTGGTATTGGATAACCATTGGTAAAGGGGAGGCAGAAATGCTGTACTTATCATCTCAAAAACTAAATAAAAAGTGTTTTTAGAGAGAAGCATCCCCAGATGCTGTCTTGTAGGACTTTGTCAGAGAAACAAGGAGGGACCGGAAAAGGAGGGCATGACACAGACCCAGAAACATAGAGCTGCTAGTGTCTCGGGGACCCAGTATGGTTCTCAGTGGTGAAACCCCTGAGTCTGATGATGCATACTGACGTAAGACAGGCCACATCTTCCTATGTCTCACTGTCACCATGCTAAGAGTTGTTTACATGAGTCAGAAACAGGGTCATTCTTAGGTTATAAACCACACACACGGTTGGTGATCATAAATGTCAAAGTGTGCTGGAGGACTCACAGAAACCCCTGTGACATGGCACCAAAAAAAAATGTTATACATGCAGTAACTATTTGGTCTGATCTGCTCTCATTTTATTCCTTGCTCTTCTAAAATAAACATCTCCACAAAACACACAGGGCTAACGAGCAGCTGAGTTGAACAATTCCGTGCCTTTTGGATCTTGGAGTCTGTGTTGGCTTCTTTTCCTGTTGCTGCAGTAAAGCGCCCTGACCCAACAACTCAAGCGACCAAGGCTTCTGTGAGCTCACAGTGAAGAGCTTCATGTCTTGGAAGCTAAGGCATCATGTCGTGGAAGCTAAGGCATCAGGAGTTTGAAATAACTAACCCCACTACATTCCTAGTCAGGAAGCAGAGAGCAATATGAGTGCTCAGCCCATTCGCTACGCTTGCACAGTCTAGTGTCTCCGCCAAGGAATGGTGCCACCCAGAGTGGGCAAGAGGTAGATCTAGATTCTATAATAACATCGATGACTAATATTAAACACCACAGTGTCAAAGTCATCCAGAAAGGCACATGAAAAGAAACCTGGTATCACAAAATCTTAATGATTCATATGAACTTGGAGGAATATGAATATAATTCCAAATAATTCTAACTTTTGTTGTAGGGCCTCTGAGAAATGAATCTGTTCAGCCCAGATTAGTGAAAGGAATTCGATGGGTGCAGTATGAATTACGAAGCATGTCCCTATAAGAGCATTTGGGGATGGGCACTAAGCCCCGCCTCTTTTTCCTTTAAGACAAACTTCACATATGGCCCCAATTCTCCACCCCCATTTATCCATAAATATATCCTCTGCTGCCACCATCTGGACTTCCATATCCAGTGGAGCTATGTCCCATTTGGCTTCTCTGCTAGAGCGACAGCTGTGTTTCTGAAAGAGCCACGACAACATGCACCATGCCTGTTTTGCACACAATCTTATCCAAAACGCTGCTTTCCAAAAATATGGCTTAAGACTTTGACCATGACCACTTCATCTTGACCTTGAATCTCCAAACTGTCAGCCTAATAAGCTCTTATTAATTTTAAAGTATGGGTATTTTGTGAACAGAGCTGACTGTGTCTTCTCCAGACTACACTGTCACATTCTGTACTCACACCTGGCTGATGGTCGCCATCCTCTACTGCCATTCCACTATACCGTCTCTATGCTCTCCATCTCATTATCACCTTGTTTCCCACCTCCCACAACTTCTATGGGATTTTCTCCTTCCACAAGCTGACCACGTCTTCTCATCTCCACTGCTTCAGCCAACTCTTCCTGTGGTGGTATTGTGTTCCCCAAAATATTGTGTACCCTAATAAACTTATCTGGAGTCAGAGAACAGAAAAGCCACTAGATACTTAGGCTAGAAAATGTTGGCACTCACGCCTTTAATCCTAGCATTCCACAGGCAGAGATCCATCTGGGATCTCTGTGAGTTCAAGGCCACATTGGAAACAGCCAGGCATGGTGACACATGCCTTTAATTCCAGGGAGTGAGCCTTTAATCCCAGGGAGTGATGGTAGAAAGTAGAAAGGTATATAAGGCATGAGGACCAGAAACTAGAAGCATTTGGCTGGTTAAGCATTTGGCTGGCTAATCATTCAGGCTTTCGAGAAGCAGTTCAGCTGAGATTCATTTGGATGAGGACACAGAAGCTTCCAGTCTGAGGAAACAGCATCAGCTGAGCAACTGTTGAGGTGAGGTAGCTGTGGCTTGTTCTGTCTCTCTGACCTTCCAGTGTTCACCCCAATAACTGGCCTCAGGTTTGATTTTATTAATAAGAACTGTTAAGATTCCTGCTACATCTTCCTGTCATCATCTTCCTGCACAGACTCCATGGCCTGTTCTCCACATGCAGCAACAGTCACTTTAGTACTATACGATTGGCTCAGGCAGGGCTCAGGAGATGGCTCAGCCGGTAAAACCACGTGGCACACAAGCTTGACCACCGGAGTTTGACCCTGGGAACTCATGTAAAAGCCAGATATGGTGGTTTACATCTGTCATCTCAACACTCCTGCAGGAAGATGAGAGACACAGGAGAATCAGCTGGAAGCTCATGGAGAGCTAGCCCAGAGCACACAGCACAGTGGCAGAAACAGAAAGACCCTGCCTCAGAAACCAAGTGGAAGGAGAGAGCTCACTCCCAAAAAGTTGCCCTCTGATGGCCACGTATTTGCTATGGCATGTGCATGCCAGACTCAACAGTACAACAAAACTAAATATAAAGACATAATTGGCTCAGACCCTGTTCTCATAGTGCTTCCCTTCCAGACACAGTAACGTCTAAACCCACAATGGCTTCCACCACAGAGTAAAAACAACAAATACTTATTGCTGAAATATGTAAGTGTGAAGAGTTTCGATCCATCCATTAGCTTCGGCCTCCTCCTTACTGACTGTCCCAGCAGCTGGCCCTTCATTTTTCTGCTTCTTTCTCTAGTAGAGTCTTTTCTGCTTGGACGTTTTGGTTGGGATATTTTCCCACAGGCTAAGTCCATTTTTTCTCACCCTTCAGGTCTCAGTTCCAGTGTTGTCCATTCGGAAAAGGCCCCTGTGACCCCCTAAACCTTTCTTCATTGCTGTCCAGTTGATTATTTGATGCGTCCAGCAGCCCTGTATCCCAAACACTGTGAGGAAAGGACCATTCTCTCCCTACCCCACCACTGGCTAGATTGTTAGATGTGAACTAAGCCCAACCAACACCTCCCTGAACTCATGAGGGGCCCTCCTCAAATAAAGGGGCAGAGGCTGGTAGACTTCGGGGTTGGGCGTGAGTATCAGCCCATCCCCTGAAAATTCACCTGTACTATTTCTGGACTAGAGTCTCAGCTGCACTTTGTCTGTCCTCATCCATAACCAAGGCTTCCATGTGATTCTATAATCTTATTCATTTGCTCCAGAATTCTTTACCTGTTTAAATTAGTCAAAGCTCCAATCTATATAGTTTGCTACTAAGAACTCTGACCAGCTCACACTCTTCAGTGTCTGAAATCATCCTAGCTATGTATTGTTTTACTAGTTATCTTCTAGTTATCTATTAGTTACCTTCTGAGTTCTTATGGGAAGAAAATTTGTGTTACCATTTTACACCAGCAAATAGTAGTTTCTCAATAAAGATCAAGTGGTGGGTTAACTGACTGATGGAGACAGCTAAGAAACATCTTATATTTTATGTACTTCCTGAGAGCCCCTAAGACACCCATGTGGATTTTTTAAGACACTAGCTTATATTTAAATTCTGGAAAAAGCAAGATAACTTTTGAAAGGATCCTTAGGTGGTAAGAAAACCAACGCCAAGACCAAAGCTATATGTCTCTGATTCATCTGTTTGAATTGAGGCCAGAAGTATCTAAAATGAACTCTAAATCTGGAATCTGGAAGTTATCTAACATTTTTCAAGTACAAACCACTCAACATTTATCTCCCTATAGTGCACTCTGTAAGGAGTCCTGTTGAAGCTGCTTAAAAAGTCCACAGTTGGAGCAGAAAGTTCCATGGTGGCCAAGATCCCACTGATTCATGCTCAGAGTGCTCTCAAGGGAGCTCCCTAGTGAAAGATATCAGGGTTGGATCCCAGGAGAGTGGGGCACCCACATGATTATTTAAGACCGGACCCCTTTCTCCATCTACTCAGCATGGTACATAACAGTAGCCTCCCAGACAACCAGAGGTGGGAAGGAACTGTGCCCTTTCCTGGTAGGTGAAATAACACCTGCTACCTCAAGGAGAGTAGGATCTGAAACTAGCAGACACCGGTGAGGGTCTCCGGTGTCCCTTCTGTGATATCACACATCTCTGTTACAGAAACTGCAAGAACCAATCAGCTTTCCACAAGGCCAGACACATGGTCAACACCTAGTAAGAAAGCTCCCGGACTGCAGGACTGAACTGAGCAGGGCGTGTTCAGGTCGTCCTACTTGGGACAGCCTACAGGTGACAGTGAGGGACACACTGTGTGCTGTGGGCGTTTTTTCCCTCCGAGCAGCTCACATCTGAAAACATTCACAAGTGTTTCACAAGCAGTGAATGCTGACCCAGTAGCACTGGAAACAAATTTCTGTATTCCCTGGAAATCCTTAGAGCCAGTTTAAGGTCTGGATGTAATACACACTGCAAAACCTTGAAGGAGGAAGCAGCAGAGAACCGCAGGCGTGAAGCAAACTTGTTGGCTCCTGGTTATCACCCTGCCTGAGTCTAGTGAGAGAGAATACCCCCACACCCCGGGGACATGAAACAAGTTCATTGCTTACAGATGGGCCACAGCAAGGGACAGAAGCAGCCTTGCCAGCCAGTTCCCTGAGGTTCAGGTGAGTGTTCCAGAGTGGGTGGACTTTACTCTGCATATGTCCCACGATTACTACAGCTGATGGATCTTGAAAGCGGTGACCTCTAGATTTCATGTCCCAGATAGCATGAGCACAAAACTAAAGCATCAGAGGCCATCCTGTTTCTAGAAAACACTGGAATACAGACCAGCTTGCTGGCCAGCCCCTCCTTAGCCAAGGATGAGACAGCCCCACAGCATTCTCCGGTTATTCCTGGGAAGTACAAGCAAACAGGCAGGGAGAGCCAGGTCAGTTCAAGGTCTCTAGGAGGGACTCTCCTTCAGAGGTAAAGGAAGCGGCATGACAAGAATCTGAGTGGCCCATGTGTCAAGAAGTATTGTCTCTGATCCATGGTCTTTCAGGTACATTCAGTGTGACCTGGCAGGAAACAATTCACCTGGCTCTTGTCTACACCTCATCTTTGGTCCATCCAAAAAAAAAAAAAAGGTAGTGAGAATGAGTGACTCCAAGATCTCATCCAACTCTGAAACCCAATGACACTCTGTAGTCCTCATTGAAAGTTTCCTCTGTTAAGTCGTCCTCAAGCTGACAAAGTTCTCGAGGAACAGAAGAAAAAATATAAAATAAAACTGCCGGTAAAGTCTCTTACCCTTTTAGGAAGAAAAAAATAACATTTCCAAAAATAAGGTGCTACCTTAAATAGCTATCTGGCTGTCTTATGCATGGCTGGAATTGTCACTTGAGAATAAATGTAAGAGTCAATCAAGGGGCTTCATAAATATTCTGAGCTCTTGCCTCCCACCACCTTGGTAAGGCATTCATTATATGAACAGAAAGCATTACCGTCTCTCCGCCTCTGCGGGAAGATAACTGTAGAGTACCGGTTGTGTTAGTTGGAATTAAGGGATGTCGACAACTTAACAACAAATTCTGGCCAAAAAGGATTCTGAGTCTCCTTAGAAGCCATAGTCCAGCTGCAAGGGGAAACCCACCAGCTTGTGAGGGCTTGGCTCAAGCCACACACTGATGGCATCAGAGAACCCAGCCAGAAGCCACCAGCAGCAACTGTCATGCACGATGGTACACTGTCCCAGAGAAGAAGGTACGTGCGTATACTAGGAGACTGAAGTTGTGGTGCTTTCTGGGTAGGTATTAGCAAGCCAGCCTCCTTGCCCAGTGCATCTGAAGCTTTGTAAGACTTCTCAGGTATATACTTGAGGAAGCAGAGAACTGAGACTATCATCCTGACTCTACAAAAATCCACTTCATCAAGTCCTTCCATACACTCCTGCCATGTTGGTTTTTATTTACAGGTTCTAAACCCAGAGGAAGATCCAATAATTTCGTCTCAAAGAAGCTTGAGTTACAAGTCAAAGTACTTCCTTTCTCCTCCTCCCACCCTCCCCCACCCCCACACCCTACCCCCCTGCTACAAAGGCTGCACTAAGCCTGTTTGTTTTTTTCTTCTGATTACTGCCTCATTTCCTAGATAGGACCCAATGGCTCAGCTGTACATAAGACAATCAAGTACTTCAGAGACACTAGGGAATTTCCATTAAAAGATACATTGAGGAAGAAGGGCAGAATGACCGTAAGACCCATCGGCAGTGGGAAACAATACAAGGAAACCATGTCCTCGAGACAAAACAAGGCGACTGCACAGACGGACTAGCAAACATGACAGTGTGTGCAAGCTCGAGCCATACCGAATCTCAGCATGGAAAGGGGAGGCAGGCATGTGGCTGCCGGCGCCTGACGGAGCTGCTGGGAGAGGGAAAGTCAGTTTCCTTTAAGAATGCTGCCCTTGGTAAACCAGCCATCCTCCGGTGCAAGGCCACACATCCACAAACACAAGGCAGCACAGACTGGACGGAACAGATGAAAAATTTTTAAATGCCATGAAGCTGGGTAGATAGGAAAAGGGGTGGGTCTAGGGTGAGTTGGGGGAAGGGCAAATATGATCAAAACATGTAATATAAAATTCTCAAAGAATCAATAAATAAGTCAATAATTAATGAAAAGTTTAGTAGAAGCATAGATTTCATGTTGTGTCTTAATTACAATGCAATTTTTTTAAATAGAAATAAATGATCCGGGGGTAATTATCGTAAGTAAAAACAGTGGTCATGGAGCTCAGCCACGGGGAGACTGGCAACCTGATTTTCCACCCCACCGTTCTGAGCTGTCGACACAGCAGAGGCTCTGGGGCCCAAGATCAAGCTCTGAGCACCCATGCTCAGAGGACAGGGACAGTACTCAGAGGACAAGGAGAGTACTCAGAGGACAGGCGCAGTACTCAGAGGACAAGGAGAGTACTCAGAGGACAGGGGCAGTACTCAGAAAGTACTTGATGTTTTGTGCGGTCTTGAGTCAGAGCATGAGCCCAGCAGGGACGGGCGTTGAGTACCAGAGCAAACTGGACATGACTCCCTGCTTTGTTTGGCTAGAAGAAACCAAATAATGAAGCTATGATTTAAAAAAAAAAAAAAAAAAGAGAGAGAGACAGAGAGAACGAACGAATAGTGAGATGAAACTGAGGATCACTATGATGAGTAGAGGGGTGGGGTGGGTGTCATCAGGACTGACTGCTTGGGCCCCCACCTCTAGAACCATTTGCACCAGGACCCCAACAGCTACCTGAGTTCACCTGTAAGATTTGCATAAGAACCCCAAATAAATGCCTGCTCCTCTCCGGCAGCCCCCACCTCTCAGAATACAACCCGCCACAGCGCCAAGACTTAGAAGTGTGAACTCCTGCTATGTCCAGTCACACTCTTGGCAAAATGACTGAGCAGTCGGCTCCGGTTGTGTTGTGCCTGCAGGATTGTGCTAATTCTGCTCCTCAGGACACACACAGTCTCCCAAGTGGACCAATGCTGATTGTTAATTGGAGGCCTGCTGTAACTTGGACCCATCTCCATCCTCCTTTATTACAGCCTGAACTTAACTAAGAAGGGGTTTGACAACTAACGAACTCAGGAACAGTCTTGCCGCTAACAGCTGATGTGGCCCACACAGGGACATGTGTGCACTAACGGTGATCACACATCAAGGATGAGCAGGGCTTTTATGCATCCTGTCAGAGCTCCAGGACCAGGGTGGGGCTCCCTAGCACTCGCTACACCCTGCAAAGCATGTCTCTGCAGCAGACAAGGACTCACCCCAAGAATCTCTGTTGCTGCTCACATAAAATCCCACTTCCACTGTTTCTGTGACAGGGATTTAACCCAAACTGCAATGATTGAACTTCTTAAGTGTGCAAATCAGTTAGTCAGTGATATTTATTGACCACCCACTCTCAGAAGAAACTATCAGGCACAGTGTTTGTCAAGTAGACGGAACCCACCCAGATGTGAAGATGTACAGTGATATGCCTGCCACACAGCACCTCTGTTCTCTGACGAGAACATGTACCATACAACATAAAGCAGCTAAATAACATATTTATCTTTCTTCCATGAGCAATTAAAAGGAAGCCGAGCATGCTGGAAAATGGAGGTCTTAAAATTGGAGGTAATTTATTCAGACTTCCTACTCTCTAAGGATAATAAAAGGTAGTAAATCCTAACTAAGCAGAGTCGGCAGCAGGGAGCCTTTCAGAATTTATTTTGTTCTAGATTAGCAATGATTAAATCATGCAGTGATTCACTTTAAAATACCATGGTTTTCTGCACTGTAGAAACTATGTTTAAAACATTAGTTTTCTCTTTCAGCTTAAAACAAAGCTCTATAATGCTGTCATTTTTTTCCCCACAATAGTTCTTAGATGTTTCTTCTCTTCCACAGCTGAGAAAGAGATTTCTTGTCCAAAACTCAATTTCCACATCCATAAAACAAGTAAGTTTATTCTCTGTTTTAGATGAGAATTTACGTGACTTTCCACATTAGGGACTTTGCATGAATTAACCAGGGTCTTATCCAAGAGTCACCTGCATACATAGCTAGAGCTTTCATTATTATATCTAGCACACACACAAAAAAAGATGCTTGGTGTAGCCTTCCTCTCCGGCCCTCCTCCTCCTATTCTCCTTTTGTCTTTATTTATCAGAGTTACCATTGTGGTGTCATCCCCCATTTGATGGTCTAAAAGAGTAGACAAAAAGAACAACCAAGCTTGTGGTCAGCCTAGCTCACCCTGAAAGGACGCCAGCCCTGGGCCAAGGTCTGTGAGGGGATGTTTTCTCAGGCCTCCCTAGAGGAGCTCATTCTATGTCTGATGCTACTACTCAAAGATTCTTTTACAGCAAGCAAGATTTCAAATACAGTCTCTTGATGAATGGTAATGGAATTAAATTTGTTTCAATTTGATAAACACGAGGATAAGCAAGTTCAACGCTATAAACTGAAACAATGTCCAAATGTGAAACACAGTCCGTATTGTGCGTGTGCATTAGACACAAGATGTATTTCTACATGATGCTATCCACACACATTTGAAATCCTTGGCTCTGGCACACACAGGCCTTGGCTGTCACTCATTTTCTCCTCCCGTCCTGTGAGATCTGGCACATGTCTCCCTCTAAAACTAAATTCAGTTATTTGCCCCACTCACGTAACTTCCTCGAACTTATGGCGGTTAGGAGAGTGACATTCTACTTCCTTGAGAATGGTGAGTTATTTTCACTCACTAGAGCGAGGCAAAAAGTCTGAAGCTACAAGTCTATGGCTAACTCCTCTATGATGGGGAGCCTGACACAGTCTCTGTAGCCTCATTCAGGACAGCCAGGCATCAAGTAGAAGCCTCGCTGCCTTCTGCTTTTTCAGATGCTCTTTTCTGTCCCTTTGCCATTGTTTTCTCTGCTTGATAAATTGGGTTTAAATGAGTGGGGACGGAGGATCCATTTCTCTATCATCCCTTTGTCCTCTTCATCATCCTTCATGCTCACAGGAAGTATGGCTTTCTCTTGCTGTCCCACAGAAAGGTCATCATCGTGACATTCTTCCTCCTGACCCATGGTCTTTTCTGTCACAAGCAGTCTCAGGCTTCCTTTTCAGCTCCTCACCTCAGCACTGGGGGAGGGAAGTGGAAGAGCAGAGAACCACAGCCAGGCACACCAACATGTCCTTCCATCTATTTCTCTTTCTTCTGCTGCTGAATCTGAAAAAGCCTAAGGATGAAGGGAGACATATAGGCAGTAGGTATTTAAATATATATAGACAGACCCTGTAAATACACATGCACACACACACACACACACACACACACACACACACACATACATAACAACAACAACAACCACAACAGGCATGAAGGTGCTGCCCTTATTATCCATGCTAAGGTAATCTGCTACTGTTTGTGTCACCTCCTTTTTCTTCAGGGTGGGGTCAGTATGACATTCATAGCCCAGTGCAGACACCTATCGGTGTACACTCAATACTACGGTGCAGAGATTCCGCCTTCCAATATGGCGCCATCGCTATTTTCTCAGGAATGATTCTTTTCATTCACTAGAACAAGGACAAAGACTGAAGACACAAGACTCTGGTAGCCCCTCTGTGACAGGAAGCACCTGGCACAGTCTCTGCAGGAGAACATTGTGTAAATTTTTTCAAGATGATCTTGTGACTTAGAGATTGACTCTAGAGAATGAATATTTCTTGATAGGACACAGATCTTCATGCAGTAGATGGAACTAGCTCTGAGACCCTAATCAAGATGTTCCTCTTTCCTTCAGCAGAAACCAACAGAATGTGCATACTAGTGAAGGGGTCAGACTGTGACAAGAGAGCACCACCCCACCCCCTTAATTAATATTCTCGTGACATCCTTAGTGAAAAGAATGCAAATATGTATGTCAGAAGCCCATAGAAATACACAGAGTGTTTTTAAGCTATGCTTTAATTGGGCTGGCAAGAAAACTCAGTAGCTGAAGGAGCTTGCTACCAGGCCAGACAACCTGAGTTCAGTCCGAGGAACCTGAATGGTAGAAGGAGAATCAGCACCCACAAGTTGTCCTTTGGTCTCTTGTATATGCACAGAAAATAACA
Organism: Peromyscus aztecus; assembly: GCA_902168405.1. Lineage (NCBI taxonomy): Eukaryota > Metazoa > Chordata > Mammalia > Rodentia > Cricetidae > Peromyscus > Peromyscus aztecus. Next base: position 19,257 of record CABHPQ010155804.1, on the reverse strand, counting down.
ATAATAATAATAATAATAATAAATGCAAAAACTGTATTTAAATTAATATTCAATAAAGGGTAATTATTTCTTAATTTAGATTATGACTTTTATCACTCTCAAAAAAATTTTGTGGCCTTTTATTATAAAGTCAGTGTTGCCAATGGTCAGGCACATGACTTGGCACACTTCAACCCGACAATGGCAGCTAAGACTCCAGGTCTCCAGTTCGAGTACAGTGGGTACGTGGTAAGGCTGACTCAGCAGAGTCATTGTCCCTGGATTTGCTGCACATCACTAGAACTATCTTGCTGAGGACCAGCTCTGTGCAGAAGAATGAGGTAGAAAGTGTGCAGACCACATGTTAGTCCTCACGTTATCCTAAACATATCCTGTGTGCAAAGCACACAACGAGAAGAGAATGTTGTAAGATGAGTCGTCTTCAACCCCGGTGTTTATTGGAAGCCTTTCCAATATCATGCTCCTGATAGTCCTTAGATGTTTCTTTCCATCCAAAATTATCAGTTCAGAGCACTAGCCACCATTATAGGCCATCCTAGACTGGGAGTTTTATGGAAAATAAGTAATGTGTTAACAGTCCTAGCCTATGGTAAGTATAATTTGGGGTCATTTTCATGGAAATTTTTAATAGTAACTCATTATAAAGCCATTATAGCCCTCATCCTTTCTGGAAAATGTCATCATTTGGAAACAACCTCTTGTGGTAGGAGAAAAAAATGCCCTTTGAGACCTAAGGGAATTGAAGCATAGATAGGACTTAATTTCCCTCAGGCCAACCTGCAGGTCATTGGCAATGCTTAAATGAACCACTGCATCCCTTCCCCATCCATCGGAGGATGTCCCTTCCCTGGTAAGTGTTAGCCTACAGCTCTCTCTCAAAAGAAGTGGAGCTCTTACCTACTTCATCTAGTCTTCTTGACAACGTAAACCTGTAGAATCAATGTTTTAGGGGATAAAGAAGCTTTATAAATTACATCTTAAATATTCCAGAACTAAGCAGTGAAAATAGCATTCCTAAAACCATACACTGTTTAACTACAGACCTCAAGTAAAAGCTGGTCCTCTGAGTCCCAGGTCAGGGTTCCTTCACACAACAACCCGAATAACTCAAACTGTGTCTTGATCAGCTCTGCCTTATGCAATTACAACTTTTTCTTCCTCTTTAAGTTAGTTCATTAAGTTTCCTCTAAGCTCTCAGACCATCTTGAGTGATGCAGAAAAGTTAAATTTTAGATATAGCCAGTCATACTCATAAATGTTGCTAGCCCTGGCTCACTGTTGGCTAAAATGAGGTAGAAAAAAATCATTCCAACTCTTAAAGATCTGGGTGTACCTCAGTGGTAGAGTATGTTCATCTGGCTTCTGACCTGCGGTAACAACAATACCTACTTCATGGGACTCAAAGACAGTCGTTTCTAAAGCAAAAAGCTGTTTCTAAAGTGCTTACCTTAACTATAGATGTGTTCATTCAGTTTGTGAAGGATGTACAGGCTCTCACATGTGGGGGTGGGAGAAAATTTGAAAAATAAATATTAAAAAAAAGAAATATCTGCAGGAGAAAACCTGGTTCTCTGACTCGGTCTGCATAGACTTAAACACACAGTACTCAGTGTAAGGGGCTGAAGCCTTCCTTCCTTTCCAGTAAAGATTAATATACAACCAAAGACATTTTCATCTGTGTGAGCAAAGAAATCTAAGAAAGTTGGGCTACTGAGAGAATAACATAAGTAAAATGCCACGCGGTGTTACAAAGGTCCAAATAATAACGATTGCGCTAGGCGATGTCAACTATGTATCGAAGCTCTGAGGAAAGATGTCATCGCCAAGAAAAACCAAGTCGTATTTGGTGAACACTGCTGTGGGTAGTAGCACTCATCGTCTTATAGACCTGGACTCTATGCCATCTTCAGCTACCAATGGATGATCTGGCAAGTCCTTCCTTTTCCCCCGGAGAAATTCACCTGCCTTGTAAGAAATATAACTGCACCAAGCCACTTGTTGATGGGAAACCTCAGCTAGCCACATGAAGAGATTTTGTGAGAACTACAGCTCCAGATCTGGAAGTGAGATCTTAGGACAGATGGTGGCTCAGTCCATCCACCTGCTGAACACTCTCCTAAGAAAAACCCCAGCCAAATCCCACAGGAGTGAGCTGCTTCTTCTATAACTACCAAAAAGGCCAATTTACAAAAATGTAAGGAACAATAAATTGGTTTATTTTATGTGCAAGCATGAAGACCTGAGTTTGGATGCCCAGAGTCTATATAAAAAGCCAAACACAGTGGTGCACGTCTGTTAGCTCATAGCTGGAAAGATGAGACAGGAAGTTACCTAAAACTTATTAGTTAGTGAGCCTCACCACAACTGTGAGCTACAGGATCAGTGAGAGACCCTCTCATCATGATGATGGTGTGGAAAGCAACTGATGAAGATGCCCAATAACAGCCTCTGGCTTCCACATACGTGGTGCACACAAGCACAAGCACACCTGCATGCACACATGTGCGTGTGCACATGCGCACACACACCATGAAAAACAAGTAAATATAAATAAATACATTGGTTTGCTTCATAGCATTAGATTAGGTTTTAGATTTGTCTTAGTTAGGGTTTCTATTGCTGTGATGAAACACTTTGACCAAAAAACAAGTTGGGGAGGAAAGGGTTTATTTGGCTTACACTTCCATGCTATATAAGCCATCGCTGAAGGAAGTCAGGACAGGAACTCAAAACAGGGTAGGATCCCAGAAGCAGAAGCTGATGCAGAGGCCATGGAGTATGCTGCTTACTGGCTTGCTTCCCCTGGCTTGCTCAGCCTGCTTTCTTATAGAACCCAGGACCACTAGCCCAAGGATGGCCCCACCCACAATAGGCTTGACCCTCCCCCATCAATCACTAATAAAGAAAATGTCCTACAGCTGGATCTTAAGGAGGCATTTCGTCTTAACTGGCGTTCCCTCCTTTCAGACAACTCTAGCTTGTGGGTCAAGTTAACATAAGACTAGCCAAGACTAGATTCCAGGATGTTTCCGTTTACTTGAGAGTGTGCTTAAATGCACTTTAGAAAGCATTTTGTACTCTGCTGGTTTTTTTTTGTTTTGTTTTGTTTTGTTTTTTACTTAGAAGCACTCTTCATTTTCATTAAATTGTTACATTCTCCTGCAATGTGATTTTTAAGTGGTTAGAGGGTATTTTGTCTAGAGTCACCATACTTTATACAATGATCCCCCATTGCATCCATGTTCTCTGTCACCCATGACACCTATAAGGAACATACCCGTACACATATTTAAGGACTTCACTACCTCCATTGGATGAATTCTGAACATGCCATTATCAAGCATTAAATAATTTTGACCAAATCATTCTCAGCAAAAATTGTTCCTATTACCCTCATATCACCTGCCAATGGGAACTCTATTCTCTACACACAATCAGGCAGGATCACGGTTTTTGTTTTTTTAACTCTCTTCCAATTTTCAAGATGAAAAATGGTTTCTCATCTTGCTTTAATTTATCTCTCATGAATGAACATTAAACCTTTCCTGGGTTGGGAGATACCCATGCTCCTACCTCACTGAGCTCTGTGGTCTCAACTGACAACATCTTCTAGAATACTATCTAACAGTCTGGGCTAAATGGACAAGGCTACTACAAAAACTACATGATGAAAAGTGTATTTTTAACATATGGGCAATAGAAATGATCTTTATAGTAGAGCCTAAAGAGTCACAACCAATTTTTCTGACAGAAGAATCTCACAATTCATTGACATAAAAGCACAGGATGGATACTGGCATTTCCAGAGTGGCTATACCTGCCTCTCACAATTGTTACCTGTGTACACAGTAAAGTCTCACCCACTCCTTGGGCAAACCACTAGTTATAAAAATAAATTTCAAACTGATAATTGCTAGAGCCATTGTTTTATATTGTAAGCCTTTAGTGACAGCAATATATGCTCAAATTTCTCTTCTACATTAGTTAATTTTTATCCTCTTAAATTTCATTTATTTTTTGAGTGTGTATTGGAGGATGCATGGGCCACAGCACATGTGGGTCCTCAGGTTGCTTGAGAATGATCACCTCCACACAGTGAGCAACCCAGCCAGTCAGAACTTTTTAAATTAAAACTCCACTAAGATATCTCTTTATTTTAGTCATTTGAAATATAATAGAGTAGAGCAAATGAAAATTGCTTAAAATATATTACTACTCAAATTCCCCCTCAAAGTTATTATTTAGGAGAATATTACAAATGTAAGTTTAGAATTAAGTAGCACTTTCCAAATTTCTACTAAGAAGAAAAGCATCGAACTTTGGGCCAAACATCCTCCCATGTTTTTATTTCATTGCCTGAACACTCCCTACATGCTCATTAATATTTCCTCTGGATTTGAACCTCTTCTATCTGCTAGTTTTTATCTGTGTGCTCAGGACTAGATAATGGGCTAAACCTTTGAAGACCTGTAATAACCACAGTAGCCCGAGTCAAGTGTTACTGGCCCCACCTGACACAAGAGAGAATAGAGAGTCAGAGAGGCCAAGGAACGTCCCAAGTCATAAGAGACTCCCCTCCAGCCTGGGAACCGAAGTCACTCACTCCAGCCAGTTCAAGCAGGCAATGCAGGAAGGTCCCATATTTGTATCTTTTTAGTCCCACATTCATCCTGTGCTCCAGACCCGTGTATCAGCTGACCTCCCCTTAGCCACCTGCCACCCAGTTTCATGCTCATGGCTAACTGCTTTCAGGATGAAACTTAGGCAGTATGCACATGCTGCATGCCAGCCCGGGTCCTGAGATCCAACTCTGAACAAGGATCTTTAAATATAGAGATTGTGTCTCCTAGGAGTGTCAGAAGTTACACCTATGAAGATTCACCAACATGGCTGCCCAAACCTGAGCTGAACAAGGACAACATTACACATGCCAAAGTGGATGGAGGAAAGTCCACAAGGCCTCCACCCTACTCAAAATACTACAGGCAATTAAGGAAGGCTGGGAGTGGGAGACACAGTCTTCCCCAGGGTAGAGCATGTCAACTGGTTCTCCAATACCAAATGGTCAGCCCTGAAAACACACATACAAGTAACACTATACAGACTGAGCAGGCTATATTTATGTATTTAGGCTATATTTGCATATGCACATACATGCCATATATGTATGGAACCACAATTAATAAAAAAGGAGACTATGAATTTGAAAGGGAGCAAGAAGGGCTATATGGGAAGGTTTGGAGGAAACAAAGGGAAGGGGGAGATAGACATAATTGTATAATAATCTCAAAAATAAAGGATATAATTTTGAAACAAGGGAAAAATAGACACAAACTGCATCATGAGCTTGCATTCTACTGGGGGAGAAAGAAAAACAAGTCCACAAATGCCATCTTTGACAAAAGGGTAAACACGGGTGTGGTGTGGCAATTGTGAAGTGCTGGGGAGAAGATTGCTGGAAGGTCTCAACTGGGATGTGAGGGTTGATAGGAAACTGGTACCAGTAGGTAGGGCAGCATGCTCCGGGATGCTGAAGAAGATAAAGTGTGACCAGGGAGACCCTGAGCAAAGGAAAAGCAAGAAGGGAAATGTGGAGTGGAAGTTAGAGAGAGAGAGAAATCAGATTAAACTGTCTGGACTCTTCCTCTAAACATCTCCCAAACTATCTCCTCCTGTCCAGAGGGGTTGAGGACACCATGAGAACATGACTCACTGAACCAACTCACCTGGGCTCATAGGGGCTGACAGAGATTGAACTCACTATCAGGGAGCCTGTACGAGCCTGACCTAGGTCCTCTGCATATGTTATGGTTGTATAGCTTGGTGTTCCTCTGAGACTCCTACCCATTGGGGGGAATCTGTCTTTGCCTCTTTTGCCTGCTCTTGGGCCCCTTTTCCTCCAACTGGGTTGCCTAGCCCAGCCTAGTACTGTAATTTGTTATGCCATGTTCAGTTCATATCCCTGAGAGGCCTGTCATTTTCTGAAGGAAAACAGAGAAGTGGATCTGGGAGAGAGCGGAAGTTTCAGAAGGGGAGGAGGTTAGGGCTGTGGGGACAGCTGGGTAGAGTGAAGGGAAGGGAAATTGTGGTCAGGATGTCATGTATGAAAGAATAGACTCTGTGTGTGTGTGTGTGTGTGTGTGTGTGTGTGTGTGTGTGTGTGTGTGTGTAATACTGGCAATAGTCTGCCAACTGGCTTCTCTTGCTCATTCTCATTCTTTCTCCTTCTCCTCACCTTGTCCACTGCTGTTGACCTTTTCTCACACAAATCTGCTCACTTTGCATTCCTGTTAGCAGCTCTCATCTCTAAATTGCTTGCAGACTCTAGATCGGAGGGCCATTTGCTGCTCAAGGCAGGCTAGCTCTTCTGAGCATCCCTCTGGACCTCTGCTCAGAGGGATGTCTTCCCTCAGCACTGATCATGTGTGAGGTTTCCCTTTCTCTTTTCCACACAGTTTACCACATCGTCTGTGCAGACTTCCCTTCCTCTTCACTCTAAGACTCAAGTCTTTCAGGTGAGTCATTTTGGCATTCATCACTTCAGCAAAGAAAATGCCTAGAAATTCAGTTCTCAGAAAAGTCGGAGGCGTTGATACACCAAAGCCACCTTCTTTAGACCAGTGACTCAGAGTTGAGAAGCCCAGTGTCTATGAGACTGAAGATCAGGCAGAATGATATGAACCTTGGCCTCATCTCTCTAGTGAGCGGAGGTGGTTCCATCCTGTGGAGAAAGTGCCTCAGCTTGACTAAGCCTGGCTGGGCAAAGGGCCCTGGAAATAATCACTGGATTAATAACCATGGTGGGAAAACATTATTCATAACAATTAGCTTTTTGGTGAATGAGAAGGTTTTTTCATTCCCTTCTGGGTGTGTATATATGTTGTTAACCAGTCTAGACACTTCTGTGCCGACCTTACATAACCACACACAGTGGGTTCACATCTTGGCAGACAAAGCCAAAACAACTACAGCCAAGAACGGGGGAAGAATCGACGTATTACCTGCAGAGCGCACATCAAACACAGAAGTTACTTCCCAATGCTCTCCCTGGACAAAGAAAACACAGACATTTCAGAGAGTTTAGAAACTGTCGTGGAAGAAGGTAATTTAGGGGCAGGCACATGCTCAGTGAGGGAGCACAACCCTGAGCATGCTCAGTCTAAGAACATAAGGGAAAATGGTAGATACATTTGAGGCACGCTCAATTCAGTTGTGATTGTTTTGACTGCCAATGTGACTGACATAGTCAAGAAAAACCCAGAGAGTCTCAAGGAAGTATTGTTAAGCCCAGGTTAGTCTGTGGGCATGTGTATGAGGGACTGTCTTGATGATATTCTGGAAGTACGCAGCACCCTTGCTGGTTTGGGTCTTGAATGTGTAAGAGCAGATAAAATGGGCTAGAGAGACACATGTGCGTGTTCTCCCTCTGCTCCTGGGTCTTGTGATGTGACTAGCTGCTTCAAGCTCCTGCCTTGACGTCTCTACAATGATGGACGATAAAACCTGGACTTGTGAGCCAAGCAAACCCTTCCCTAAGTTGCTTCATGTCGGGGAATTTGTGACAGCAACAGAAATGGAACTTGACAAGAACCTCATGGAGCACGTTTGAAAGGTTAAGATGGTGGACACAAGAACACTCTGGGCATGCCCAGTTAGTGTGATAAAGATGAGCTGGCATGCTTGGCTTTTTCCAATATGTTTTGGCTAAGAAACGGGAAAAGTTATTTGAAGGTGTGTTAATAAAGGACTTTGCTCCTCTGAAAGTTGCCTTACTTGTTGGCTAACACAGGACCACAGCTGGCCATCTCACAAGGCAATAAGCCCAACTGAATTTCCCTGAGATATTCTAGATTTACCCTGTGCTCTCCTTGTGAACTCTTCCAATTCAGGCACCAACTTTCTTAGAGAGTGCAGGTTGCACAAGGCAGGATCAAGTGGCACATTGTAAATGCCCCTCATGATGGTCCAGGAGCATGCAGACAGCATCCTGTGGTTCCCACACTCAAGACAAGTGGCTTTCCTCCACATGCTCACATGAGGACAGTGCTTGAACCCTGCCAGGAGCCTCCACAGTGACTCCTCTGAAGGAAGCTTCTCTCAACCCTCACCATCAGCTGCAACTCAAAAGCCAGGACTACCCAGGGGCTTCACCTGCCTCATTTCTAATGGTGAAAGTGCAACACCTGTGCCCAGGCTGCTGCAGGACTAGGCTACTTTGGGCACTGGGCCTGGTACAATACACCGATGATTTCTCTTTTGCTTTCTCTAAGTGCTAGAGTCGGGTTAGCCAAAAGGACAGTGCTGCATTTTAAAGTTGCACAGTCATTCCCCGAAGCAAACTCCTACAAAAACTTTCTTAAAAGATAAAGGCGCAGTTTTCACTCCCATATAATTTAAAACAGATTGGAGAGAAAAACAGGAAGATGCACATTTTCCAAAGGATGAACGTGTCAGAGAAAACACTGAATCTCATGCCTAGACAGCCAACTCCAGTGCAGTTTCTAATTGTTCTAATAACTCATTTTTACTGGGAGATCAAATCACCATCAAAGGAAATGATATCCTCTTAATGTCTTATTAATAACAACTATATTCTTCAGAAATTGATAACAAAGGCAGAATTCAATTGGGTCAGATACATCTTCAACTGTATCATTGGGTGGAAGTGAGCTGCTCACAAAATGTCCATAATTACTGCAATTCGGCTTCTTGTTAAAGTCTGAAATTACATGGCTGACATCCCTTTTGTGACAAAAACACTTTTAAAGGCCAGAAAGTTTTAGACTCTCTGGTGAGAATGCTTTTGATTGGAAGTTTCTTGGACGCAGCTGCAGCAGTTCCGAGTGAAGCTGTGCCTGTGCGTTTTCCTTCTGCCCAGAACATTTCAGGATCTGTTGTTTTGATTGCGACATTGTCCAGCAGGCCAGACTGATGATTAATTTGTGTTATTAAGATGACTAAATGCTCCTTTCAGATGGTCCTTGAAAATCTACCCTAGACACAGTCTTGAAAGTGACTTGATTACAGATCTTGGGTGGTACAGAAGAGCTACATGGTCCTTCCATTTAAGCAGTATGCACTGATCCTGTAAACTATCATGGCTCTTTGAGAACCCAGAAGGAGGTGGGAAGAAAAGTCACACCTGCTGTGTTCCCAGGGGTCATATGAACATGATGAATAAGTGGGAAGTCAGTCACTAACCAGGTAAGTAGCAGTCTTGTAAAACAGACACTGGCATGGCTGATGAGGACATATCCCTTCTTTACAACCAACACTCCAGCATGGTAAGCTAAGAGGTCAGCTGACCAGCAGTGTGACCCAATGTTCTAGTTATCTTTCTTTTTTTAATTTTATAATTAATTTAATTTTACATATCAGTCACGGATTCCCCTGTCCTCCTCCCCCTCTCCCCCCAATCCACCTTTCCAGGGCAAGGACTCCCCTGGGGATTCAGCTCAGCCTGGTAAATTCAGTGCAGTGTCCCAGCATAGGCCCCAGGCTCCAAAAAGCCAGCTCATGCACTGACAGGTCCCAGTCCCACTGCCTGGGTGCCTCCCAAACAGTTCAAGCTAATCGACTGTCTCACTTATCCAGAGGGCCTGATCCAGTTGGAGGCTCCTCAGCTATTGGTTCACATTTCATGTGTTTCCACTAGTTTGGCTATTTGTCCCTGTGCTTTTTCCAATCATGGTCTTGGTATCTCTTGCTCACACAATCCCTCCTCTCTCTCGCTGATTGGACTCCCGGAGCTCCACCTGGGGCCTGGCCCTGGATCTCTGCATCTACTTCCATCAGTTGTTGGATGAGAGTTCTATCACAAGCAAATGCTTTTTTTTTTTTACAAACACAACCCCCAGCATATGTAGCACAGAGTGAGTGCTCTGAAGAAATGACTGCCTTTCAGATTGCCTTGGTGACTGTTGGGAGGAATAACAAGGCAGCAAAATATCTTGAAATCCCTATAAGAATTATCTGTTTCTCCATCCCAGTTCCTAAACCCATTTTCACTGGTGAAAATCTATGCAAACTAGGATCTGAGTATTTCTAATCTCTCCTTTCTTATGTTTTTAAATAAAGTATCAATGTCCTTATTGAATTTTTTGTTTAAAAAATTATTCAACATATTTTGATTATTTTCCCCTCCTCCTACTTCTCCCAGATCTGCCCCACCTCCCTACCCACCTAACTTTATGACCTATCTATCATCTATCATCTATCTATCTATCTCAAAAATAAAACAGAAAAATGAAAATCAAAACAAAAAAGAAAAAGAAGCTAACAAGACAAATATTGCCAAAACAAACCAGAAAGCCCACAAACAACAACATGGAGTTGATTTTTGTGTTGCCCTGAGCATGGAGCCTGCCCTAGAGTGCAGTTGATATACCCAGTTACTGAACCAAAATCTAGAAGTTTCTTGCTTGTGAGGTGCTGTTCTTGTATTGAGGATGAACCATTTAGGTGAGGTCTCTGAGCTTCCATCTAATGGGTGGGGTGAGACTTCAAACAGGTAATCCCATAAACAAATAAATGAATGCTTGTGAAGACTGGGTACCGGGAGGCGGGGGCTGCACCATCCTTCCAGTGGTAAAACCTCCTCTTCTGTTGTTTTGTTTCCAGTGCTTGGCATGAAACTCGGGTCCTTGAGATCCTAGGCAAGTGCTCTCCCACTGGATTATAACCCTTGGCTGCTCTGTGCTTTTCAGGTGTCCTCTGAGCTCCCTTTTAGTTTATCTACCCTCAAGACGGGGCTTTAAGCAAACTCAGAATTCATTCAAATTAATTTTCCTAAAATGTAAATTTGATCACATTATTCTCTTACTTAAAAAATTGAGTTGGGTTCCCATTTTGCATAAAGTGATGCCCAAATAACTTGCTGTTGCTGATGGCCCTACAGAAATTGGCCAGACCCTTTCCATCTCCATCTCCAGCACATCTACCCATTCACTCCCTACAGCACTCAATTCCTTTTCAGATTCCACTCCCTAAATTCAGTTTCGCCCTAAATCAACACTCTGGCTCCACTTGATCATGGCTGATTTAAAAGTCATTGCTGGGTACTGGGCAGATGGCTCAGCAGTTAAGGGCACTGGCTGCTCTTCCAGAGGTCATGAGTTCAATTCCCAGCACCCACATGGTGGCTTGCAACCATCTGTAATGAGATCTTGTGCCCTCTTCTGGCCTGCAGGCATATATGCAGGCAGAATACTGTATACATAAATAAATAATAATAAATAAATCTTTAAACATAAATAAATAAAATAAACGTCATTGCTTTTGGGGGTTGCAAAGCTAAGGAGGATGCTGCTGGCTTCCCTCTGCTTTGCTGTGGATGATGCCTCAGATCAAAGCCACCTAACTGGTTGAAACTGTCTGTAAGGTTTCATTTCACTAGCTTGTCCCTGACAACTGCCTTTCAGTTACTTCCCTCTGTCCTCCAAGGGAAAGATCTTTATCTCTGTCTCTCTTGGTCCTCTGGGAAAGGTAGGCTTTGCCATATTCTGTTTTCCCAAGAAAAGATAGCTTAGTTACCCTAATAACTAACTACACTAGTAACTACAAATAGGGAAAGGATCCAGTAAGACATTAGTCATGCAGCTTTCTCAACAGTACCTTCTTTTTAGATTCACAGGACCCACAATATCCAGTGGCGCACAGAATACAGTAGCCCATGTGTCAGAACAGCAAGTCCCCATATTTACAATTGTCTTTGAGAAGCCTATCTGCTGTGCCTCCCACAGTTCTGTGTATCAGCCTTATACTTGCTCCCTTAGGTCCTTGATGGTGACAGACTTCCTACTCATTAGTTTTCTAGTTTTTCAAGTAAATACTTCCCTTTGCTCCAACAATTTATTCTCAAGTAATTGTTCTTTCCTTGGATTTCCAGTTACATAATCTTAATATGAGCCCATCACCATAGGGTCTACCTCCCAAGACTGAGTTGGCATGGGTACTGAGTCTTTGGTCAATGTTATCACTTAGTAAACATGAGCTTCTCTTTCCTGGCTGGAAGAACACATTTCTGATAACATGTCTCCCAAAACTCCTTATGGTATTCTTTTTTTTAACAATTTATTTATCTTTATTTTTTATGTGCATTGGGGTATGCATGTATGTATGTCTGTGTGAGAGTGGAGAGTGTCAGATCTTAGAGTTACAGACAGTTGTTAGCTGCCATGTGAGTGCTGGGAATTGAACCTGGGTCCTTTAGTAGAGCAGATGGTGCTCTTAACCACTGAGCCATCACTCCAGCCCCTCCTTATGGTATTCTTGTGTCTCTGCCTCAGGTTATTGTTTTTCAGAATTAAGCCCCATCTTTCCATCTAGATTAGTATTCAGGAGGAAACACTGGTTTGTTCAACTATGTTTTCCCCACAGTCCAGTACAAAAGGATGGTCAGTAAATGTTTGCTGAATAGATGAGTTAAACAAATGTCTCAGCAAGTAAAGAATAAAGAAAGCCAAAGGTCTTCATGTTCTGTATCTACCACTAATGTCATATTTATCCTAAGTCTTGGGTGAACACATCTATCAGTCCTTGTGGAATCTGATAATAAACCATCACAGAAATGTTTAGAAAGTAAGAGTAAAGCCGGGCAGTGGTGGCTCATGCCTTTAATCCCAGCACTCAGGAGGCAGAGCCAGGCAGATCTCTGAGTTCGAGGCCACCGTGGTCTTCAGAGTGAGATCCAGGACAGGCACCAAACTACACAGAGAAACTCTGTCTCAAAAAACCAAAAAGAAGAAGAAGAAGAAGAAGAAGGAGGAGGAGGAGGAGGAGGAGGAGGAGGAGGAGGAGGAGGAGGAGGGGGAGGAGGAGAAGGAGAAGAAGAAGAAGAAGAAGAAGAAGAAGAAGAAGAAGAAGAAGAAGAAGAAGAAGAAGAAGAAGAAGAAGAAGAAGAAGAAGAAGAAAAGGAAGGAAGGAAGGAAGGAAGGAAGGAAGGAAGGAAGGAAGGAAGGAAGGAAGGAAGGAAGGAAGGAAGGAAGGAAGGAAGGGTAATTGCTTCTGATGAAGAGTGATGATTTTGCTCATTCTTAGTAAAACTGTGTGTTGGTTATAATTATGAGCTATTTTCTAACAAGAAGTATAGCAGTAATTTTAAAGTTTTCTTCTACTAAAGATTCTGAACACGACTGGTGGTTCTCCTACATTATAACCATGGCTATTCAAGCAACAGAGACCCAAGACTCTCAGTAACACGGGGTTTAAGCATCTGGCCAAGTTTGAGCATAGGAAGCTGGTTAAGTTTTAGGGTGTAGATAAGATATAAGAATGAGGACCACTATCTGCAGCATATATTTTGAACAGTTCTTTAGTCTTTTAGCTTATGAAAGAGATAGGAACTTGAGATCATATGCACTTGTAGCTTCTTAATGAGATTTTCCCACTACATAAGAGTACATGCCACAATTCATGTAAAATTAAATGTGAAAGGTCTTAAATCACATATAAAACTAGTATCTTCTAAGTTACAGCAAGAATACAGTTGCTTCCTTTTCCCAGAGATGTCATTCAGATATAGTATAGAATGTGTAGATTATACACACTTCTCTTTATGGCCAACCTGATGGCAGCTGTACAACTGAACTTCACATTGTAGTAAAGGTAATCAAACATGAACCCAGCTAACATGTCACTAATCAGCACTATTCCTTTGCTGATATTTTTTATTTGAATTATGTTTATGCATGTGTGTAGACTGAATTTTCTCCAGTCCTGCCTTTCCCAGCAGTGCGGACAAATCTCTCCCACCCGCAGTCCTACAGCCATTTATAAAATAATTATTCAGAGGCTTATATTAATTACAAACTGTATGGCCTGTGGCTTCAACTTCTTGCTAGCTAGCTCTTTCATCTTAAATTAACTCATTTCTATAAAACTGTATGCTGCCATGTGGCTGTGGCGTTACTGGTCTGCTGGCATCCTGTTGCTCCTTCTATGGCAGGCTGGCGTCTCTTCAACTTCGCCCTTCTTCCCTCTGTATCTCTGCTTGGATTTCCTGTCTGGCTGTTACTTTTCTTGCCATAGACCAAAACAGCTTTCTTTATTATCCAATGGGAGCCTCACATATTCACAGCATACAGAAAGACATCCCACAGCACATGTGTGAGGGATTGTGCACATGAAGTGTAGTGTAGAGGATTCCAGAAGAGGATGTCAGATCCCCTGGAGCTTGAGTTATGACAGTTGTGAGCCAACTAACCTGGGTGCTGGGAAATGAACTCAGGTGTTAAGTGAGAACAGTACTCACTCTTAACCACTGAACCATGCCTGCATCCCTGATCAATAGCATTTCTGAAAATACTCTAGAAATACGTTTTTCTACACTTAAAGGTTTGAGTTGTTTTAGTATGGATCTATGATCTAAAAAGTCATGAATGCTTCATGACTTCCTTAGCTCCTAATTCTGACTAACGAAAGTTCTGAGGCACTGACTACATACAGGAGTCATTAGAGTGTCCAGGACAAAGCAAAATTCAGACCCTTCTCACAGGAAGCTTATGATGGAATGCAGAGGCACATTAGTCTCACTAATTACCACTGACACAGGCAGGCCACACAGGCACTAGAGAAGTGAGACAATCTATGGGCACAGACAGAGAGGGCACCTTATACCTGAGGACAGCGACAGTGGTTGTGGTCCCTTGGAGGACGGTCAGCGTGTTGGAGGCAAAAGAGCTGGATAAGAAGCAAAACGAGGCGAGCTTTCCACAGGGGGCTGCTCTAAGCATGCACAGGAAGTAGAAATGGGGAAAGTTGGAGGTTCAATTGGATATGAAATTAGAACATTCCCTACCATCTGACAAGGGAAGGCTCTCTACTCTGTGGGAACTCATGGAGAACGAGCTGGATTGGCACCAGTCACAGCCTCTGTGGGCAGCATCTACAGGATTCTGGTCACTGGTAGCAGAGGTATAAGACTAGACAGAGACCAGGACAAGCAATCAGAAATAATAATGGAACAAACCAGAAGTGTGTATTATGTTGACAATTGGGAGTATCTGAATGATAGTGTGTGGTGGTATTGTGTTCCCCAAAATATTGTGTACCTTAATAAACTTATGTGGGGTCAGAGACAGAACAGCCACAACATTAAACATGAGGACAGGCAGTGGTAGCACACGCCTTTAATCCTAGCATTCCAGAGGCAGAAATCCATGTGTTCAAGGATACACCCAAGCATGGTGACCAACGCCTTTAATCCCAGAAAGCAAGCCTTCAATCCCAGGGAGTGGTGGTAGAAAGCAGAAAGGTATATAAGGCGTGAGGACCAGAAACTAGAGGCATTTGCCCTGGAGAGGCATTTGGCCTGGAGAAGCATTTTGGCCTGGCTAAGCATTCGGCCTAGTTAAGCTTTCAGGCCTCTAGCAGCAGTTCAGCTGAGACCCATTCTGGATGAGGACTCAGAGGCCTCCAGTCTGAGGAAACAAGACCAGCTGAGGATCCAGCAAGGTGAGATAGTGGCTCGTTCTGTCTCTCTGACCTTCCAGTGTTCACCCCAATACCTGGCTGAGGTTTGATTTTTATTAATAAGACTTTTAAGATTCATGCTACATCTGGCACCCAACGTGGTCTCTGATGTCAGAATGAATGGCTTACTTTAAATCACCAGCAGAGTCTTCCCTGTGAGGAGCAGGATTTAGGAGCCTGGCACAGCTGCTCTCTCCTATAATACCAGCACTTGAGAGGCTGAGGCAAGAAGACTTCAATGAGTTCAAAGCCCGCCTGAGTGACCTACTGAGTTCTAGGTCAGCCTAGGCTATGGGGTGAGACTCTGTCTCAAATGACAAACAGAAGACCTCAAATAGGACTCAGCACCATCTGAACTGCCCTTGTCACCTGTGCTGGAAATGGTCTTAACTGACCTCCAGTAATCACCTCACCAGAGAGTCAGTGCTTCCTCCTCTTCTGCAGAAGCCCAGGGCTGGAAGGGCTCCCGGCACACCAGCCATCAACTCACGATGCTGACACTATTGCACAACCGATTCTGACAAGTAAAGACTGCTCTGTAAGCTGGGGAGAGCCCACAACTAACACGATGGCACCGGCCATTAAAAACAACATCAAGGGGGTTGTTTAAAGAGTAGCATTGGGAGCACAGAGACCACCAAAGGCCAGGAATGCTACCCAGACAGGATAATGTGACTGAGTGATGTTCAAATATGAGCACCAAGAGGCATTTGTTATTGCTATAAATCTAGAGGCTCAGGCAAACTCATCCAAGAAGAATTGCCGACACTGTTGTCAAATCAAATCAAGTCATCGGCACCACGTCTGTAAAAGGTCACTGGGAACAATATTAAGATCAAAAGAGATCTTGCCATGAATGGCCAGATGGCTCAGTGGTTAAGGGAACTGGTTGCCCTTCCAGAGGACCTGAGTTTGATTCCTAGAACCCACATGGTCTCTCCAAAGTTTCTGTAATTTCAGCCCCCAGGGGATCCCATGTGCTCTTCCGGCCTCCACAGGCACTGCCCCATATGGTGCACAGACATATATATGGTCAAAAGACCCACATTTATAAAAATAAAAATAAAGGTTAATTTAAAAAGAAAGAGAGATAATCAATAATTATATAATTCTGATAGGCATGTCAGGGTTCAGTATGAAATTCCCTCAATATTTCTATAAGTTTGGGCCTTTTTATGATTTAAAAAAAAAAGTTAAGAAAATGTCTCTCGAATTCTACAGGAATGATTTTTACAATCCTGACAAGAGGTCAGTCAGCATTAAGTGCTGGGTCCTCCCATGGTCTGATGCCAGATACCACAGAGACTAAAGAGCAAGGCCTAGAAGCTGAAAATAAAGATTGTTTGGATGCTAAGGACTACGTCCCCCACTCCGCCTGGTCATCCCATTCTGCCAGGCTTCCTGTGTCCCATAAGGTTTTGTTTTCTCCATCCCTCATCCCCCTCATCAGTGTTTTAGCTGTTAGAATGATAGCATCTGGCTGAGGAAAACACAGCTACAGGGAGCTAAGGCTTTGAAAGCTCTGGTTCTGAGCCCTTGGCTGTAGATATGAAGGTCCTCCTCTGTGTCATGAAGTGGTTCTGGCAAAGGCTCTTTCCAGCAAAAGAATATTGGTGACACCACAGTCAGGTGTTGGTGGTGGGTGGTACATTCCATGTCTGTTACCTTCTGTCTCTAACATACTCATAGTTCTAGGTGGGTGGCACCATTGAAATGTGTAGCCCTGAATATTTTTTGCAAGAGTATATCAGTAGTGTACCCCACTCTCTTTTTTGTTATTTTGTCTTTTTTTTTCTATAGCTGAGGATCAACCCAGGGTCTTGAGCTTGCTAGGCAAGCGCTCTACCACTGAGTTAAATCCCCAACCCCCGTACCCCACTCTCTTATTTGAAGGCACAAACTCTTATGAGCTGTCTTTGTAAAGCAGAAATTGAGTTATCTCTATACTGTAACTAGTCTTTAAGACATAAATTACTTAATAATTAGACAAATTTTAGTTTGGTTTTTAGTTTAGTTAGATATGTTTTATTGAAACTCTCAAAGAGATGGAAGTCTGCAATACAGGGAGTAGATGAAACTACACAGGTGGGTAGGAAGGTAGGCGGACAGGACACCAGCAGGATCCTCTCATCGCCACACAATTGAAAACCAGTAACACTAGAACTTTTGGACTGAATTACATCCACCGCTGTTAAGGATGTAATCTGAAGTATCGCTAAGGGCTCATGTTCTGAACACTACTTCTCTTGCTAGGGATGATATTTCAGGAGATTGTGGAACCTTTAGGATGCGGGACTTGACTGACAAAGGAGAACACTAGGGGTGGGCCTTTGGAAGTTCTACCTGGTCTCTAGTTGCAGATTTATTCTCTGCCTTCTGGTCAACCTCCCCCACCGCATCATGCCAATGAACTCAGCTGCTCAGCTGTGCCTTTCCACCATGATAGACCACAACTGTAAGCCTGAAGCTGCTCCTTGCAAGTATTGTTGCCACAACAAAGCAAAGCTAACTAATACAATCAACAAAATACGTTCAATTTTTAACTCCCAAAACCTTCTTCAGAAATAGGGTCTTTGGGAAGAAGCAGTGAGACCAAACCCGTGCACCACACTGCTGCATCCCCACTTTCAGCGCCGAAGTACCCTGCTGCCACCATGACCAAAAGAAAGACTGAGCAGAATACTAAAGGAGATAAGGCCAAGGTGAAGAACAAGCCACAGAGAAGATCTCCAATGTTGTCTGCTAAACCTGCTCCTCCAAAGCCAGAGTCCAAGCCTAAAAAGGGCCCTGCAAAGAAGGGGGAGAAGGTCCCCAGGGGAAGAAGGGAAAGGCCAATGCTGCTAAGGATGTGAATAATCCTGCAGAAAACGGAGACGCCAAAACAGACCAGGCACAGAAAGCTGACGATGCTGGAGATGCCAAGTGAAATGTGTACATTTTTGATTAACTGTGTACTTCTGGTGACTGCACAGTTTGAAATACTATTTTTGCCAAGTTTTATAGAAATGTGAAATTTTGTTTTACTTTTTTTTTTAAGCTATGTTGTTAGCACACAGAACACTTCATTGTTTTTGGGGGGAAGGAACCTGTGTCACTAACGAAATGTCTCCCAGGCTGGATTGATGGTGGCTGATGTGGGAAAATATCTCTCCATGATAATTTTGAAAGACTCCTCTTGGCTCTCAGGAGAGACATCCTGGTGTTGACATACGTGGCCACCATGGCACAAAATGCCTTGTGTGCGGAGAAACTCTAAATTCGTTTTCATACCCTCCTCCCCCTGTACCAACAACATAGACGTAACTCCTTTAAAACCAGAGACCGATTGGAACCCGACCCCCAAAATTGGTTTTGCCGGTCTATCAGGCAATCTGGACTTTGCAGTGGTATCATTGTGTCCTCAAAAGATCAGCGGTTCCTTTTATAAAAGATTGTGGATCTTCAGATTGATAATTCTGCCGTGTTCGTTTGGTTTCCTGAAAGTCAGGGTCGGCTTGTGAAAAGTTGTTAAACAGCATCCTCAGTGTAAACTGTCAGCCCTCACTCTGAGCTCTCCCCCTGTTCAAAGCATCAAATGAAGACTCATCGGGTTTTATAGTGGCTTTCTGATTTTGGTAGTCTATACAAGAAGGGAGTTTGGAAGTTCTTGTATACTGTTAATGATTGTCTGCCCAAGTCCTGCCTGAAAAACCATGGTTGTTTATGGAAAATATCTTTTAAAAAGCTGGGTACAGTTTGGCTTATGAAAAAAGAAAAAGAAATAGGGTCTTTGGCACTAGGAATATA
>CABHPQ010155803.1:0-10251 GCA_902168405.1 Peromyscus aztecus | reverse complement strand
TTTTGTTTTTTGTTTTTTTGTTTTGGCTTTTTGAGACAAGGTTTCTCTGTGTAACTTTGGTGCCTTTCCTGAAACTTACTCTGTAGCCCAGACTGGCCTCAAACTCACAGAGATCCGCCTGCCTCTGCCTCTGGAGTGCTGGGATTAAAGGCGTGCGCCACCACCGCCCAGATAGTTAATAGGTTTTATTGTGAGAATTTTCACTCATATATATCATGGTACTTTGCTCTTGTTTGCGTCCCCTCCCCCTCATCCCCATCAGTTCTCCTCCCTGCTCTTGCTGGTCCCTTTCCATCCCAAATAGTCCCTATTCTGTTTTTATATATATGTAATATATATATATATATATATATATGATATATGTATATATGCATTATATTTAGATTCTGCAGGTGACATCTGTTTGGTAGGACCCTTT
Organism: Peromyscus aztecus; assembly: GCA_902168405.1. Classification (NCBI taxonomy): domain Eukaryota; kingdom Metazoa; phylum Chordata; class Mammalia; order Rodentia; family Cricetidae; genus Peromyscus; species Peromyscus aztecus. The sequence continues at coordinate 9,833 of CABHPQ010155803.1, read as the reverse complement.
TCTTTGGCTTGTTTGGACCCTGTTTATAATTAGCCATTGAATATGAATAGAATATCCAGTGTCCTGTGCCGTTATGGGAGGACCACCCTCCTGTCTCCTCATTCCAGCAGAAGTTAAATCAGTATTTATGATGTGTGAAGGGCTTCTTGATTGCTTTTCTTCTTTTCCTCCCTTCCTTCAGCCTCAGTGCCAGTAGTAACTGCGAGACTGCAGTCACCAAATCGCCACCGTGCCAAAGGGTCTTTCATGGATTTCCTCCTTTTATGCTCTCTGGCTGGTGTTGAGAAGGTAGTTAGTGTGTTTTTCTTTCTTTTGCAGCAAGTTTCAGGACACTTAAGCCTCCTGCTTCAGGGCAGAATCAGATCAGGAAGTAATCCCCCCCCCCCCCCCCCCCATCATATCATTGCATAATAGCCCAGCCAGGTGTGCTATCTCTGGTAGAAACACACACACACACACACACACACACACACACACACACACACACACACACACACACACACACACACACCATGCCTCTGGACTAGCCATCTTTGCCTCAAGTGTTGGACCCTTAGACTGGTAAGTTCATTTGGCAAGTCCCCACACTGTAAGATGGCAGAAAGTCCCCTCTTGCTTCTAGGCATGTCTTCAGATGCCTCCAGCTCCTTGCCCTCTAGGGTAGATTTAAAATTGGGTGTGGGGGTTGGGGGTTTAGCTCAGTAGTAGAGGCTAAGGCCCTGGGTTCGGTCCTCAGCTCCAGAAAAAAATAAAGTAAAATTGGGTGTGAGTGTGTACATACACGGACACACACAGACACACACACACACACACACACACACACACACACACACACACATCTTTTAAGATGTGTCCATACTTGCCTACCCTGCCTGGGCTTTGCGTTAGCTCCTACACCACATCAAGCTCATGCGTGTCTAGAACATGAGTGTATTTTTCACAGATACCAGGGTGATCCTCTCACCTTCATGCCCTGCAGATGCCAACCTCAGATTTGTCTTTGGAAGTGGCTGGGAAGTCTGGTCTAAAAGGAGCTGCAGGAGAAGGCAGGGACTTTGCTGTTTGGTATAAGGCCCTGGCTAAGGAGCCTCTTGTGCAGTGGGATAATTCCCAGTGATTCCCAGGCCGCCACAGCCTTCCTTCACATCTATCTCCCAGGGTGCAGCGCTTCCTTCTGGCTCTATTATTAGCTTTTACCATGCAGTTCCCCAACTCTCCTTGTGCCCTTCCTCCTCCCCCTTTCAGCCCTTCCACTCCCTACCCCTCTCAGGAGCCACCTCTCATGTTCCGCTGCAGCCTTTCTTTTCTTTGTTAGTACAACGTCACTTTGTTTCTCCTTCATTGCATCATGCATTCATCCATCCTCCCCAAACAGACGCCATCAACCTCAGTCACATCACATCTGGCCAGTAACTTTTCACAGCATAAGGTGCTATCGTGGGTTTTTCCAAAATGGGCCTCTGCAGCACTCTGGGGCCTCGGGTCCCAGCGGCCATTCACTCACTGCCCTACCATCCTTGTGTCCCTCTGCACTTGGAGGGCTCTGCCTCAGTTGTACCCCTTGGGAAATGACCTCATCCCTCCTTCTTTGCTCATTTCATGCCTTCTGTTTTCTCTTTCTTGATGAGGGGGTTCATCGGTTTTCCTGTTCATTAGAGTTTATCTTTGATTGCTAGACTTTGGTAAGTGGACATAATTGTGTATCAAGTGTGCCTTTCAGAAATAAAGAGTAGGTTTTAGGGGCAACTTTTAATACCATGGTAACTCTAAATTTATCATAATTGAGAAAAGTTCATGTGATTTATTTTTTATTTATTTACTTTTTAGAGTGACAGTTTACAGGTTACTTTTTCTTTGCAGTTGACTGTGTCATGTGACTCTTACTTGGTTTGGATGAGAAACCCAGTTTAACTACTGTACCTGTCTTCCAAATAACAGCCCTAGGAACTCATTGTAATGTTCAGAACTAATCATTTCTAAGTGTTCAGTTGTTGTTTTGTTTTTGTCTTAAGACAAGGTGTTACCTTGTGTCCCTGGCTAGTCTGGGACTTGGTATGTAGCTCAGCTGCTTTCTTCCTGCCTCTGCCTCCTGACTGCTTTAGGATTTCAGGCACGCACCACGAATCCCTGCTTTGTATGGTTCTTTTACCTCCGGTGCTTGGGATCAAATTTTGGACCTTGAACATGGTAGGCAGGTGTTAACCACTGAACTTCACCACCATATTAATTAATTAAGTTAATTAGAAATTTAATGTTTATGATGCTTTACTGTGTGGCATTAGTCTAATAGGAACTGTACTTTCCTCGTTTTATAACAAATGTGTGCTGGCTGGACTTTTAAGTAGTGAAACTGCATTTCTGGCAAGGGGCTTCCATAGTCACACTTTTCCTGAGGTAGCCACGTCTTTGACGCTGCATTGCTCATTGTGAGGTTGCAGTCTGCCCTGTTCTCAGGAGATGGAAGGAGATGGAGTAAAGTTACTCCAGTCCTCTTCCGCTGCAGCATTCTGTCATTCCAGGAACGGAAACAGAACGGGAGAGTTAGGGAGATGGCCTTTAGGATCAGTTGTTAAGACCAGGACAGATACATCTGAGATCCCTGTGGTGAATGAGAAATAATCCGTGACAGACACTAAAATGAGTAGGTGAATTATCCTGTGTAGCAGGTGACAATTCTGTAAGCTTTACACTTTGAAATTTGCCATGTAGGGTTTTTAAAACATTCCTTTCCAGACTCTACTCATTTATAATAAAGAACCACTACTGTTTTATTAAAACCATGAGTAGTTGTTTTTATGTATTTATTTGCTTACTTTATTTATTTATCTATGTATTTGTTTGTTTATTTATTTATGGAGGCAGGATATCTCTATGTAGTTTTGGCTGTCCTGGAAGTCAAGATATAGACCAGGCTGGCCTTGAACTTGCAGAGAGTCTTCTGACTGCCTCCTGAGTGCTGGGTTTAAAGGCATGCACTACCAAGCCCTGCCTTATGTATTTCTTTAAATAGATATATGGGTGGGCAGGGATAGAGAGGTTTTGTTGTTTTTCCTTATCTGTCTTGCTCCTAAGAAGTGATGGAACTAACCAAAATGATAATTACATTGGAGCTTTCTCTTTCCTAGGAGAGAGACATATTAAAAGGAGGTCGGGAGGGGACTGCACAGAGCAGTTTTAGCCTCTGCAGCAACTCTGGAGCAGGGAGGACTCATCAGCCTAGACTTGGGAGACCAGAGGTGTTTCATTTGTTGGGGTAGGAAACTGGGGTTCCAAGTCAGGCCCTATCACTCAGAAGGCAGGAACAGGCAGATGATTGTAAGCTAGAGGCCAATTCTACTCAGGTGGTTCCAGAGCAGCCAGGCATAGTGAGACACTGTTTTGAAAGAAATTGGGGTTCCAATTTAACTGTTTCTGAAGGGCATTGCCTAGGAGTTTTTATAAGGGGACCGGTGTGATTTACTTCATCTCTGATGAGCCCTAGGGTTTGCTGTGGAGTGCTTTGGGTTTCCTGCCCCAGTGGTGAAGGATGGTCCACAAGTAGCTTCGTGACATCTGTCTAATCAGTTCTGACTGCTAAGTGTTTGTGATTACTGGAGTAACAGGATTTAGGCATTTGCAGCTGAGTTTTGAGGAATTTCAAACCAATGCCCAAACAGCTCAGTAAATTGATGTGTGTAGGGTTCCATGGCACAATTACCTTGTCAGAACTAGAGCCCATGGTTTCCAATGTGGCCAGTTCATTGATTTGTGATTCAGTAGTCTTTAATTGGAATTGTGATTTCAGAATTACAGATCATTTTAAACCATATCATCTTTCTTCTCCTCCTTCCTCCTTTTTTTTTCTTTTTCTTTTTTGAGGCCCAGGCTTGCTTCAAACATTCCTGCTTCAGCTTCCCAGGTGTGGAGATTATAGGTCTACAAATCATATGACTCTTCTTGGTGAACTGAATGAACATACCTGCATTTCAACTAGTGTTTATTGGTCATATAAAGGAAGCCACAGGTTTCAGTCTTTTTTTTAAACATAAAAGATGGTGAAATAGGAAATATAGTGTTATAGTGTTTATGCAACATTCACTCCTTTGCCCTGCCACCCACACTGCTGTGGGCTATTCAAGGCTCATTTTAGGGTGACATCAAAGTTCTGACCTTATGACTATCCTGTTCCTTCCACTGATAAATGTGATCATGGGCTTTTTAGTAGTGTATTCTGACTAAGGGAAGAAACCAACTTCCAACTAAACTGAATCATCTCCTCGATCCTATTAAGCAGAAAATGCCCTGAACACCAGTATATGAAAATGCTTTTCTAGGATGAGCCCAAACCATTTCATCCTCCAAATAAAATCTATCTGCTCGCACTTAGATTGTTCAAAGGCAGATGGTAAGCAATTGAAACAGAGAGGCAAGCTGGCAGAAGGAAAAATAAAACCACAAATATCTGTACATGAAGGTGATCTACGCTCTTGCCAACCCCCCTTCCAAGTTCGTTAGCACAACGGCGTAGCAATTAAGTAGCATGGGAACTCAGACTCATATGGCTAATACAATTGTCCTCTGTTAATGGGGTGAGACAAAGCCTGCGTATATTATACAGTGCTGTTCACCAAAATGCAGAGCTAAAGAGAGTTTAAGAGATTATTAGCAGTCGAGCCCATAAACTATGGACTCTGTAGCAGACAGATAACTTATTGAAATCTCACTGCTCCCCACTGCATGTTAATAATAGTGGGGCCACTGGTGTGAATGAAATGCTTGCTGTTGTCCAGGTATCAAGTCTTCAAAAAAAAGAACCACACAACCGTGTGTCGCTTCTGATTTGCAGCACAGTGTGCCCAGGTTGAGAAAAGCAGTAAATAGTAAGGCAGTAAATAGTACCCTGGAAAAGTCCAGAGCTATTGCGGTGTGGAAAACCCTGCACTGAATACCAGGAGCGACAGTGATTGCCATCTGACTTTTGTGGGAAGGCTGCATGATGCACAAAACCCTCAGCTTTCCCTCAGCCTTGTCACTGGATGACTTTCTAGACTCTGAAAATCTGTCACGTCTTCTTAACCTTGAACTTGAGCATTCAGTGACAGAAGGAAGAGAGAGCGAGCGAGCGAGCAGTTCAGTGGGGCTGGGTGTTTAGTTGCCATTGCTGCGGCAGGCCATCTGTGGCCCGGTGGTGCCAAACTGTGGTGTTCTGAGGGTGTGTGAATGAGGGTGTCATCCAGACTGCGGAAGGGGCAGCTCACAGAACAGGTGGGTGTGCTGGAGGAGGAGGGGATTTGGTGGCAGGATGTGAGATGAGTTTTTTCGGCTGGGAAACAGTCTGGGGATGTCCATGAGGAAGAAAATGAGAAGACCGCGGTGAGTGGGTGGCTGCTGGGGAGAAGTGACTGCAAGCTGGAGTAGAAGAAAGGTGGGGTGTCAAAAGGCAGCCACTTTGGGAGAATGAACTGCTACTCCAGTGGCCTAGTGGGGGTTCTAGAAGAGAGGGGAGGGGGGCTAACTGTCAATCTGATGCAACCTGGAGTCACTACTTTCAGTGAGGTCTTACCTAGGTCAGGTTGAGAATGTCTCTGTCTTGGTCATCTTACTTGATTTTGGAAGACCCACCCTGAAAGTGGGTGGCACCATTCCTGGGTTTTAGGCCCAGGACTGTGTAAGGGCAGAGAGAAAGCTTGCTGAGCTCTGTTCTCGACTGTGGTTGTGATGTACCAGTGATCCCAGGCTCCTGTTGCCATGACTTCCGAGCATCCTGGAATTGTGAGCTAAAATAAACCCCTTCTCTCCTAAGTTGCTTCATAACAGGGGGTTTTGTCACAGCAACAAAAAGGAAACCAAAACAAAGGGAGACTGTGGAAGAGAGAGGTTTCATATTAAAAAAGGCAATAGAATCAGGCCTACACCTTGAACTTCAAAAAGTCATTCAGAGTTCATATTTGAAGTATCCTTGGAGTAGTGACTAAAGAAAGTGTGCTGTCTGGGTGGATGCATTCCTTTAGGAAACTCATCCTTCCAAATGGTGTAGTTGTACGTCTATAAACACTAGTTTTTGTTTTTGTTTTTCTGTTTAAGGGAGCTTGTCTCATTGGTAACATTTTCTTGGGGGAGTGGGGAGCCAGTGGGCCTGTGTTTGATCTTGGCTGATGATGTTGGTGACTCATGTTAGAGTCTATGTTTTCTTTACTTCAGTCCAGCTGAGCTCAGTCCCAGTTTGGAAACGATGTTCTAAGTGGAGTTGAAGGGACAGACTAAGACTGACAGGGCTCAGATGGGTTGTGGAGTTGGCTCCAAGCAGGTGTCTTCTGCTAGTGTGGGTCTTAGAAGGAATGGCCTTCTTCCTGCCTTTCTCTGAGGTACATGAAGTGATGCACACTTGACATATCAGTCAGCCTATGCCTTGGGGACAGGCAGACCACCCCAGCAAACACAATGCACGGAACTCAGCTAACAATAAAGAGCAGCCTGTGCGCGTGGCCAGATCGCTTGCTTCCTTCCTGTTCTGCCTGGGTTTTTGAGAAGTCCTTGCTTGTGAATTCCATAAGCTGAGGGGCACAGCAGTATAAACTGCCAGAGGATGTTCAGATGATGTGTGGAGCAAGAGGGAAAGCAGAGATTCTGAGCCGGGGAGCCTGTGGCCAGCCTGTGACCTAGGAAGGGAAGTTCTGTCTTTTAAAGTTAAAATGCAACTGCATTCTTTTTACGTACAGTTTTCATCTAGAATTCATCACCACCAAGGTGGAGAAGTGATATTGAGTGTCTTCCCTCAAGGGCCTACCATCCAAAGAGAACATAACGTGTCTCTTGCTGTGAGGCTATGCAAAAAGACACTGAGGTAGCCTCTGCTCAGCCCAGTCATGACCCTTCCTGACTGCAGCGTGGTCAGAGCCTGGGGAATTTTGTAGGTTTGTTTTTGGTGTTTTCCCCATCGTGACCCAATTGTGCAGTCTTGCGTTTGAGAAACAGCTGTTTTCGGCCTTTCTTTTCAAGGAAAGCATGTTCTGTGGATGAGGTGGAAGGGACCTCGAGGAGAAGAGGTGCCTGATGCTTATGAGGTTTTAGATGTTTCTGAATCAACCAGATCCTTGCTTTCCTAATGATGGTTACACCCTCCAGTCACCATTTATTGAAGATACTTCATGTGTCATGGTTTGGATAGGCACTGCTGGTCCTCCATCAGCTCATGGGACCAACTAAGCCTTTTGTGTGTACATATTTGTAAGCAGCTGTATATGCAGCAGAAACAAATGGACTGGGCCTCGTTCTTTAGCCTGTGAAAGTTTTATTATCACAAGCAGCATGAACAATAAGGCAGAGGGGAAGGTTGATTGTGTAGCTTATAGGTAGGGGTGTGTGTGTGTGTGTGTGTGTGTGTGTGTGTGTGTGTGTGTCTCAGAGTTTCAGAGGAACACTCAGTATACTTAGTATATGTACGTGTGGGGACCAGGGGTAAATGTTAAGTCTCTTTTTCTTTCACTCTGCTTTTTTTTTTTTTTAAAACAAGGTCTAACTGAACTGGAGCTAGACTGTCTGGCTAGTGAGTCCCTAAGATCTGCCTGGCTCCCCTTCCCAGCACTGGCTTTCAGGCTTACAGATGTGCACTGCCATGCCCGCTTTTCTTTGGATACTGGGGATCTGAACTCTTGCTCATGCAGTGGTCACTTTACCCATGGGACTCTTTCCCCAGCCCTGGGGTTGTTTTTTTCTTCTAAATATGGCCCTTAAACATCTGCATCTCCCAAGTGTTTGTACACTGATTTCAGAATTGTCCAGAAAGTATTTGAAGACGTGTGGAGACACCCTTTGTCGTCCGTTATAAAGTATAGGAGTAAAGGAAAGAAAAGGGGATCCTGACATCCTTTAGCTGTGGTATACACATGTGAAGAATTGTGTGTCACAGAATGTAGGCTATCTACACATGCCAGTCCTTTTAAACTCCATGATGTATCTCTCTAGCTAGCTACTATGTAGTGTCTATGTAGTATATAGCTAACGGATGTGTTAATTTAAAATAAGGCATGGATTTTTTTCCCCATAGAATAGTTACAGAGGACCTATAGGCACCTGGAAATAATTAAATGAAACACGACAGATAAGCACACACCACTGAAGGCAAGTTGCAGGTTCCCATTCCTCGCCTTATGTTTTCTCAGCAGTCTCTAGCCACTGTTCATGTCACTTTCCTTGTTAGTTTGGAATGGTCTCAGTCTGGGTGACGCCTTTGGAGGTGGCAGCATACAGTTCTTGGATAGTAATGAGATGGCACATGAACCTTAGGTCTTTTTCTCAGTCCAGTCTCAACGGAGAAACACCCCCTCCCTAACCCAGGGCATCACTGCATCCCAGACTGCTTCCTGGCTGTCCTCACTCCCTTGTGCCCTCAGGTAAAAGCCCGGACAAGGCTGCTCAGCCTCATACATTTCTCCTTGCCTCTCTGGCCCTGTTTCTCATCTCTTTCCCTTGGCTGCCTTTGCCCATGCCAGCTCCATAGCATTCCAAGATGACCATCCTCTCCTGGGATGTGCATGCGCTGCTCTGTGAAGCATTTCTGTCCTTTCTTCTCTCAAATGACTGTCCGTCTCTAGGTCTGATCTCCAGAGGGTCTGTCTGCTCTAGAATTCCTGCCTGAGAGGTGCCTGTACTTCCCTCCCCCTTTTTTATGGTATTGAGAATTGAACCCAGGGCTTTGCATATATATGCTGAGCAAGCACTCTACCACTAAGCGATATCTCTAGTCCTCTGCTGCTGTCCCTTATCACTTTTTATTTTGAGACATTATCTTGCTGTGTTGCCTAGTCTGGTTTCAGACTAATGCTATAGCCCAGGCATGTCTTGAGCTTTTGGAGAAGCTGGGTTCATACGTAGGGTCTCCCTGGATAGTCCAGGCTAGACATGAACTCACCATCCTTCTGACTTAGCTTCCTGAGTTCGTACTGGAATTACGAACATGCATCACTGCACCTGACTGAGATGCCCTTCTTACATGCTGTCCATAGCACCCAGTTTGAAACTTCTAGCACATTTTCTTGTTGGTACCTTACATACACTCCTTCATGTAAGCCCACCAAGACAAGATCCCTTTTGCTTTGGGGCTTATAACCACAAAATTGGACATAAAACTGATGTTTCATAAATATTTGTTGAAAGAAGGGGTCTGTCTAAGACAAATTATGGGGGCTGGTGTGATGGCTGATTGGGTAAAGGTGCAGCAATCCTCATGACCTGAGTTTAATTCCCAGAACCCATGTAAAGGAGAAAGGAAAAAGCCAACTCCACAGCGTTGTCCTCTGACCTCCAGATGTATGCAGTGGCACACAGCCCCACTCCTGTGTGTGCACACATATACGCATGTGTGCGCACACAAATATGTACACCACCCCACCCACTCAAGTAAAATAAAAGAGGATATGGACAAAAATTATAGCTATGTGTGGCTCTGAGGCTGAGGCTGTCTCGGGCCCTCTTCCCAGCCCACAAGCCCAGCTGTTCGTGAGGGTAAAGCCTGTCTGCAGCATGGCCAGCTGCAGTGACGCGGTTAGAAGTGTGCTTCTTCAGAGAAAGCAACGTGTAGCTTTACATTTTCGCTTGTGAATCCAGAATCTTGAGTTGTACGTGAGAGGTAGTGATGTGGTTCTTAAACCGAGTTTCTGCTTATTGTTAAGTCCTGAGCAGATCAGCTAGAGGAGGGTCTGTCTTACCGTTTGGTCCCCACTGCAAGCACACTGTGGCACTCGGCATGGTTTTGTAAGACGGAAACAGATCACAGATCAATTCTGGCTGCTGCCTCTGAAAAGGGGAGGAAGATAGATGGGTCTGGCTCCGGGCTGAACCTTTTCTCTCTTCTC
>CABHPQ010155802.1:481-17545 GCA_902168405.1 Peromyscus aztecus | reverse complement strand
GCTTGTTTTTAGTTTTTCTTTTGTTTTCTTCCAAAGTTTCTCTATGTACCCCTGACTGTCCTAGAACTCACTCTTTAGACCAGGCTGGCCTCAGACTCACAGAGATCCACTTGGCTCTGCCTCCTGAGTGCTGAGGTTAAAGGTGTGCGCCACCCCAGATTGCTTGTTTTTCTTAATATACATATATCTGAATAAAAATTACTATAATCCTATGAAAGCACTGCTTTGCAATCCCACTTCCAGAACTGGGGATGTAGCTCAGTTGATAGCATATTTGCCTAGCATGGCTGAGACCCTGGATTCAATTCTCCAGGCCAGTGAGTGGCAGGAGGCAGAGAGGAGGCTTCCAAGTTCAAAATGTTCCTTGATACATAGCAACAGTAAGTTCAAGATGAGCTTTGGATACATAAGACCCAGTCTCAAAAAAGTTAAAAGTAATTAAAAATAAAGAATTTTGAGGGTTTGAGGACTGGACTGTATTGAGTCATAAACCAGCTTGGACGAGATGATGGTGATGGTGATGATAATAAATAGAGATAAAGCTCAAAATACTTAAGGGCCAGCAAGATGGCTCAGAGGATAAAATACTTGCTGCCCAGGCTGACAACCTGAGTTCCGTCCCTGACTCAAATGGAGGAAGAAGAGGACTGACTGCCACAAGCTGTCCTCCTCTATCTCATACGGGTACCACGACATGCCCCCAAAATAAAAATGTAATAAAAATTTAAAACAATGTTAAATTAGAAGCTGGACATAATAGAATGCATATTGTATTACTCAATTCATATGAAAATCATGACTGCAGACACGCCCATAGTCCCACATGCTCAGGAGGCTGAGGCAGCGGATCACTTGAACCCAGGAATTTGAAGCCATCTGGGCTAAAGCCATCTGGGCTATCTAATGAGTCTCTGACCCCGCCCCCCATCACTATTATCATATTTGCATTTGAGAAAAGCTAACAATCGGTTGCAGATAGATTGAAGAGGGTTAGAAGGGAAGCAGTGGCGTGTGTTGTTATACTGCAGACAGGGCTTGGGAGAAGAGGGACAGAAAGGCACTTACCTGAGAACAGAGACAATAAAGGTAGAAACTAATTAGAAGCTAGCCTGGGCTACATATCGAACCCCATTGCTGGGGGGTGCATGCCTTTAATCCCATCACTCAGGAGGCAGAGGCAGGTGGATCTCTATGAGTTCGAGGCTAGCCTGGTCTACAGAGCCAGTTCCAGGACAGCCAGGGCTACACAGAGAAATCTTGCCTTGAAAAACCAAAAAAATACAAAACAAAACTGTCAAGAGGGGTGGGGGTCACGCATGGAGTAGATAATGAAAATGAAGCAAGTATCAGTGATGCTTAAGACCCCAGGTTCCATCCCAAGCATCACAAAACAAAGTATGAAGCCAGTGGTAGAGCACCTGCCCAGCCTGAGTGAGGGCCTGGTTTCCATTCTCAGCACAAAAAGGAGGCAGGGGTAACACAGTATTTCTGGCTCATTCACTGAGATGGTGGCAGTGGGGTTCCCTGAGACATGAAATTTATTCCTTCAGTAAATTTTTGGGAGGAAACAACTGTGTGTATGAACAACGAGCATTGTTGAACAAGACATTGTTTGTCAAGCACTTACAGACCGATGGGAAAGTAAGAAACAGATAATCAAACAGACGTAGAGAGAGCTACAGCTTTGTTTCATGCTAAGGTGGGACATAAAAATGATGTGACCATGGTTGGGCAGTGGTGGCCCACGCCTTTAATCTCAGCACTTGAGGGGCAGAGGCAGGTGGATCTCTGTGAGTTCGAGGCCAGCCTGGTCTACAAAGCAGATGCCAGGACAGCCAGAACTGTTACACAGAGAAACCCTGTCTTGAAAAACCACACACACACACACACACACACACACACACACACAAATGATGTGGACGGTTCTTCAGGAGCTTTAGGAAGAACTAATCTCTGAGTTAGAGAGGATAGCAGGAGTTGGGGAGATTGGAGATTATAAAGTACATAAGAAACGGCAAAATAGCCGGTGTGGTGGCACACATCTACACTCCCAGCCCCTGGGAGGCTAAGGCAGAAAGATCTAGAGTTAGAAGGTAGCCCGGGTTACATGGAAAAACTCTGTCAAGAGGGGTATGGGGTCTTCTCAAAGATTTCTAACTTCTAGTATTTAAGGATTGGGTACAAAGAAAGATGATAGGAAGAAAAAGAACCAAAGCACAGTGAGTATCTCACTGCCAAGTGTGGTGGTCAGCAGAGCTGCATCCCCTGAGTGCTCATCAGAGATAGGCAACCAGGCTCTTCCTCAGAGCTTCTGGTCCAGAGCACATGCTCCAGTGCAGGCCCCCACTCCCCGTTTTATGAGTGTTTTGCCTGCGTGTGTGTGTGTGTGTGTGTGTGTGTGTGTGTGTGTGTGTGTGTGCGCGCGCGCGCACGCGCGCCCTCAGAGGTCTGAAGAGGGTGTGGAATCCCTAGAACTGGAGTTAACAGGTGGTTGTAAGCCACCATGTGGTTGCTGGGAATTGAACCTGAGTCCTCTGCAAAAGCTACAAGTGTTCTTAATCCCTGAATAATCTCTCAAGCTCCCTACCCACTTCCTTTTTTTGAGATGGAGTCTCACTATGTCACTCTGGCTGGCCTGGAACTTGATATATAGAAAAGGCTGGCCTTGAACTCACAGAGATCCTCCTGCCTCTGCCTCCTGAGCACCAGGATTAAAGATGTGTGCCACAATTGGCTCTTCATTTAAAAAAAATGGATTTTATTTATGTGTGCATGACTGTGTAAGTAATGCCACGTGTGTACAAGTGCCTGGAGATGCCAAAAGAGAGCATTGGATCCCCCAAGGTTGAGTTTCAGGCAGTTGTGAGCTGCCTGATGTGGGCACTGAGAACTGAACTCCAGTCCTCTTGCAAGAGCAGCAAGTGTTCTTCACCACTGAGCCATCTCTCCAGCATTTTACCAGGATCCCAGGACACTTTGATTACACACTCAAGTGTGCCAATCTCAAGAATTCAGAGTCTCAGGTCAGGCCTACTTGTATCTACATCTGGCTCTGCAGTGGATAGCTGTGAGAACTGTGGCAGGTTAATCTCATTAAGCTTTAGTTTCTCTGTAACACTAGTTTCATAGAGTTAATCGGACATTGAGTAAATGCTCATTACAGTTACAAAGGCATAGTCTTTGTTAAGTACAAGGGAAAATTGGAGAAGACTGGACCTTCTAGCACTTGCTACAGGGTCAAAGGTATGGATGAGCAATCCTACAGAACTCAAGAAGCTAAGGACTGACCCCAAAGCCATGCAAGCACACTACTGCTGACCTATGTATGTACTCAGTCCAGTTTTGAACTCACTCTAGCCCAGGCAGGCCTTGAGCTTTCTAACACCCTGCCTCAGCCTACTGAGTGACCAGGATTATAGGTCTGTGCCACCAAACCTGGAGACCAGGTAGGTGCATATTCATGCCCATTCCATTTCTACAACTAGACATCTGTGGAAACTACCCCACTGCCCAAAGAGAACCACTATAATGCTGTTTGCAATAGCTACAACTTGAGCTGTTGTGTTTGAAGTAGCTACATCTGGGCTGTTGTGTCTGAAATGGCTACATCTTGGGCTGCTATGAGTGACAGAAATCCTTGGTAAGTGATTTCAACAAGACAGTTATCTCAGTGCTGGGAGACTCCTAAGGTATGGCATGGAGACCAAGACACGGGCTGCCCTGTCTCACTGTGCTCCCACAGAGTTCCAGTTCTGAAGTCTGTGTTCATAGAACATTCTACCTCCAGCTGGCAGGAAGCAAGCATGCGGAGGAGTGCACACTGCCTCTACAGACGTCCCTGGAAGGGCAGCCCTTTCCACTGCCATCCCAGAAGGCTGAGTTACGCCTAGCTGGAGTCCTTCTAATACCTAACACAGTATGAGTGCTACGTTAACAGTTACACCATGTCTTTGGGAAGTAGTGATGAAGAAGAGCCTATATGAGTTCTGGCATAAATATTTTTCCATACATAAAAAATTAGGTCTTGGTGTGTAGCCCAGGCTGACTTCAAATTCACAAACCTCCTACCTCCCAAGTGCTGATATTACAAGATAATCTCAAGCCCAAGTTTCCCTAATAATTTTGATCCATAGTTGGTTCAGTCTACAGAAGTTTCATAGACTCATAGGCTGGTTATAGTGTCTGTAAGCCCCTTGAGGCACATGAGTGGCCAGGCCCCTCCTCTGAGAACCCCCAACTGCCAGGTTCCACTCACAGAACACTCTAACTGCCCTAAAGGCCAGCCCCAGTCCCTGCCATACAGAGTAAAGAGCCCAAGCTCAGAACTTAAAATCCCACCAATCCCTGAGTTCACCCCAAGCTCTGGACTTGAAATCCCACCAAATCCCACCTTGGAAAGCTTCACCCACCCAAGAAATCCTATATAAATCCTGTCTTCTGCTTAGCTGTCCTGCTGCTTCTCACCGGAGCAGAGGCAACCATCCTCCTGGGTTCTTCCCTCCCAATAAATGTCTTGTGTGAGGTTTGTTGGGCCACCAGTTCGACTTTGTGGTATTTCTTGGCTCCTGACTGCCAGGATACCTGTCTCATCAGAGCTATAACACTTACAGTGTCTTCATTCTGAATGTCTCTGCACAGTGTTAAAAGCCATGGATTTTGTTAACCAAGGACAAAGGATGGGTGTTTGGGAATAACTAATGGTCTCTATCACGAGAACTTCAAATGGGATCACATGAGAGAGACAAAGACAGAAAGCATCATGTGTTCCTAAGTTAAAGGCATCTCCCTTTATTGGTTGAGATTGAATACATAATAGTAATGTGTTCAGATTCATTAATTGTCATACAAGAGCTGAGAAACCTGGAAGCTATACTATGTCATGGAGTTTTTAAATGTTAAAATTCAAAGGTATAACATATTCTCACAAAAAATTTTTTTAAGAAGTTGACATACTTCTTGTGAAAGTCAGACTACATATTAATTTTTTAGTAGACAAAGCTTAGAAAACTGGCTCATTATAATTAAAACAAAATAAAATTTGCTCTCCCACACAAAGGTGCATTTCAGATGGTTTAGAAGTGACATACAATAGTCAGGAACCAGTACAGTCTAGCTGTAACCAGTGAGAAGCAGAGTTGAGAGCTCAGAACAGTCAGCATCCACACCACAGTAGATCAGTTAGAACTCTATTCTTATTTAGTGGTCTCAATATGAGAGATAAAAACAAAAGAACAAAAAACTAGCAAGCTAACAGAAGACAATTAAAGTTTCTTAACTAGTTTAGAGATCCAAAAGTAGCAATCCTGAGACTCCCCGCTAGAACCCCCTCCCATTCTGGAAGTTCTTTCTCATTTTTCCTTAAAAAACAAAACAAAAAAGCAAAAAAAAAAAACAAAAAAACAAAAAAAACAAAAACAAAAACAAAAAACCCTTTCTAACAAAAGTCAACTGTCTACATTAAAATTAAGAATGTCTGTTTGGTGAAAATCCCCCTGGGTACACAAAGTGCTATTCTGAAGGTTATTTTCAATTGCCTAGAACACAAGCAACTCCTCACAGAAAAACACACAAAAGGAAGCCTCACAAGAAAACAAGCAGCTAACAAAGAAAAACCAGAAGGTGGACATTGATAAGAAATGGTGACCAGATAAAAGATATTAAGCTATGCAGTGCTTTATACACAGTCGACTGGCAAATCAGAAAGTACAACAACACTAAGTATTGGTAAAGATAAGGAAAGAGAAGCTCCAAGAAAGGCAGTCCACATTCTGAAGAAAACTGGAAAAACCAGAAAAATGAACCTGGTTCCCACAGTCCCATCCTGGGCGAGTATGCCATACAATTACCTACCCTGGCCCAGAAGGGAACACACGAAAAGATGTTTGCTGTGGTCTGGAATTTGGTTCCTAGGAGCTGGTGACTCAGGTATCCCTCCAATTAAGGCAATGTGTGAGTAAAATCATCTAATGTCACTATGGGGCAGCCACAGCAGATCGGAGCAACAGCAGATCTAGAAGGTGCTGACATGGCTAGCCTGTCACTCACACTGAGTGAAGACAGAATGCCTATTGCACAGTACCGTGTACATACACTAAATCACACACATTCAGAAAATCATCTTATAAAGACATTCATATTCAGATACAAATACACCAAGTGGAGGCTGACAGGAGAGGGAGGGAGGACCGAAAACTAGAGTAAACATCAAACTCAACAGCTGCATATGCTCAGATGTGGCTAGATGTGCATGCCAGGAAGTATGTACCAGATGCTGGCCGAGTCCTGGAAGAGTGGATGCCCAGGGCTGAAGACATCACTCCTGTTAGCCTTTAAAAATTGCCCACTGTCTACCTAGTCCTCAGCTTCAGCATAGATGTCATCGCTTGTTTTATTTCCCTGCAACCGAGTATCCCCACCAGGGAAGGTACCTGCATCTCAGCCCCCAAATGAGAATTAAAATCCCTGTTGGTCCCCAATGTGGCATAAATCACAAGCCTGGGCACCCAAATGCAAGGCTCATTTAGTTCAACAAACCCAATGTACGCAGTTTCACAGAACAGATGTCTGATGAAGTGCACTACTGAACGAAATGGTAGGGAAACCAATACCCTTTCTCTGTGCTCCGGGAGCTGCCGTACACAGCACAAACACACACACAGCCACAGGCCACCCAGGGCAGCCACAGTCACACAACTACCAATCAGTCAACCGCTTGAGACTACGGTCAACGAGACAGGGCAAAGGTCATGCCTTGGTTTTACCTCAACTTCACACATCCTTAGCATATGCACAGCCCAGGGTTCAATACCCAGTGCCGGAAATAAATAAACGAGTTCTAATTCAGTTTCTGTTAGCCCTTATGGGGCAAAAAAAATAATAATAAAAGTGGGAGCTGTTGTCCCCAAGTCTTGGCTCTGCATCCAAACAGGAGGAGGAAGCTTCAGCCCCAAACTTCAATGAGATCCCCGGATTCCATGCCCAGATCAGCTGGCAGCTCCTTGCCCGACAGCTTTGTCCCATCAAAGAAGAAGGAGAGCTTGTGTCCGGAGAGTCCCATGGCCTCCTCATAGTGCGACATGAGGACCTCAAGAGGAGAGTCCTGTATAGAGACACAAACAACAGATATAAGAGTATGAAAGGCAGGCCGGGGAGATCCTGCAGGGCAGGTGGAGGACGTGGGACAAAGGCCAGGAACCAAGTGCAGTGGTCAGCACACACTTTCAAGTTCAATGTGCTAAGTTCATTCTCTAGTACCAAAAAAAAAGGGTCAACTTTCAGCCAAACATGCAGCATATGCCCGAAATGACAGGACTTGCGGAGTGGAGGCAAAAAGATCACAAGTTTCAGGCTAATTTGGTCTATATTGTGAGTCCCAAGCCAGCCTGGGCTACACAATAAGTCTCAGGACACCCTAGGCTACAGGAGACCCTATCTGAAAATAAATTGAACAAAACAAAGAAAAAAGAACAAGGGACAAGGAAGATGAGGGCACTCAACAGAGGAAGAACCCTGGAGGGAAGGCAGGCTCCGCTCTGGGAACTAGTCACAGGTTCCTCAGGAACTGTTGAGTGGGGGACCACAGAGGACAAGACTCCGGGGCACAGACTACAGGATAAACAAGCTCTCTAAGCCTCAGTCACATCCCCTCTGAAACAGAAACATGAATAAAGCAAACGCAAATTCTAAAGGAAGTTTGTGGTGATATTTTATCTGTGTCCCCCAATAAAGTTTATCTGAGGATCAGAGGAAAAAAGCCAGCCACTATAGTAAACATAGAGGTCAGGCAACGGTAGCACACGCCTTTAATCCTATCACTCAGAAGGCAGAGATCCGTCTGGATCTCTGTGAGTTCAAGGCCACACTGGAAACAGAGCCAGGCGTGGTGGCACAGGCCTTAAATTCCAACACTAGTTAATCATAAAGATCTGGAGGTCTGTACAGACAGACAGGAAGTGACAGAGCTGGGCAGGAAGAAGAAGAAGTCATGTAGCTGGGCGGAGAGAGGAAATGATGATGGCAGAACAGAAAGGCATACAGGCGTGGGTATACAGGAAGTAGGTCTCTTTTGCAAGGATCTCCAAGTGGTAAGAATGTGGCTGGCTTCTTTCTGCTTTTCTGATCTCTCAGCTCTTTATCCCAATATCTGGCTCTGAGTTTTTTTTTTATTAATAGACCGTTTAGCAATTCGTCCTACAGAAGTTGTTATGTTAGAAACGTTTTATGGGTTGGCATTTGTGCCCAAAGACACCTTGTCATCCTGACCGGGTACATTTGAATGTGACCTTATTGGATTTGGGGCCTCTGCAGATATAATCAAGGTAAGGTGTGGTCACACCTCACTCAGATAGCTAATCCAACATGACTTAGGTCTTCACAGGAGAAAAGAGAGACACCAGGAGTACACCAAGGAACTCTGGCTGCCACCAGAAGCTACAAAGAGAAAAGATTCATGTGGAGTCTCAGTCTACAGAACCGTAAGAATCGACTTCTGTGGCTCTAAGCCCACCAGCTACAGAAGCATTAGCCCCTGTTCATTCCAAGGGGAGATACATTCCAAGACACTTGGCTGGTGTCTCAACTCCATAGGCACCATGCATAATGACACACCTATGATACTTTAGGTACTACGGGGCATGAGAGAGCTCAGCAGGTAAAGGCACTTGGCTGCCAGCATGAGGACCTAAGTTCAATTCCTAGAACTCATAAGGTGGCAGTAGAAAACTGATCCCTTCCAGTTGTCCTCTAACCTCCATACATACTCCATGGCATATGCACACATATAAACACTACACACACACACACACACACACACACACACACACAGATTCATACATACAGATAGATACAGGTCAAAGCATCATTTGCTAAAATATTCACAGGAAATTTAAATTCCAATAATTTATCTTATTAAAATAGACAAGTAAGTTATATGAATTTTCCTGCCCTAGATTACAGCTGCAAAAACCATTGAAGTCACATATATATACGCACACAATTTTAAATAGGTATATTAGGAAATTAACAAAAAATAAAACTAGTTTTTTGTTGTTGTGTTTGGATTTTTTTTTTTTCTTTTTTTTTCTTTTTTTTTTTTTTTTTTTGAGATAGGGTCTTGACTGGCCTAAGCCAGGCTGGCCTCAAACTCAGAGATCTGCCCGCCTCTGTCTCCTGAGTTGTTGGGATTAAAGGAGTGTCACCACACCTGGCAAATTAGAAGAATTTTAACCATATTCTATATACTATAATAAGAGTTATATATAATTTATGATTATACAAAAATCAAACAAAAAAAATAATAGCAAGTTTTAAAGCAAAGGTTCTCAACCTTCCTAATGCTTTGATCCTTTAATACAGTTCCTCATGTGGCAACCCCTAACCATAAAATTTTCATTGCTACTTCATAACTTTAAACTTGCTATTGTTATGAATCATAATGTAAACATCTGTTTTCTGATGGTCTTAGGCAATCCCTGTGAAAGGGTTGTTCAATCCCCAGAGGGGTTGTGACCCACAGGTTGAGAAGTGCTGTTTTCAAGTGAGCTAGAGAGATGGTTCACAGGTAAAGGTGCTTGCTGCCAAGCTCGATGACCTAGTTCAATTCTCAGCACCCACAGAGTAGAACCACCTCCCACAGGCTCTCCTTGGACCTTCACACATGCACTGTGGCACAAGCACCCACACAAATACACAAACACAAAGGGAAAGAACCCTAAGACTAAAAAGTGAGATGTGTGGCTTTGGGATATGGTTAGAGCTCAGTGGCACAGCAACAGCTTAGCATGCACACGGTGTGGGTTTAATCCCTAGCACCACCAAATAAACAGATGAAAGCCATTGTTACTGCACATCACTGTTATTACACAAGGGTCTTTCCATCTAATGGGAAAGGGATATGGGAAGGGGAACTGTGGTGGTCTGACTGAAAATGGCCCCCATGGGCTCATAGGGAGTGGCACTATTTGAAAGGATTGGGATGTGTGGCCTTGTTGGAGGAAGTGTGTCACTGGGGGAGGCTTTGAGGTTTTTCAGAAGCTCAAGCCAGGCCCAGTGTCAGTCTCTCTTCCTGCTGTCTGCCGATCTGACCGTGGAACTCTCAACTTCCTCTCCAGCACCATGTCTGCCTGTGTGCCACCATGCTTCCCACCATGATAATAATGGACTAGACCTCTGAACCTGTAAGCAGCCTCAAAATTGTTTTCCTTTATAAGAGTTGCTGTGGTCATGGTCATGGTCTCTTCACAGCAAGAGAAACCCTAACTAAGACACATGGTTGCTGGTGGGAAGAAAGCTGTGGTTTGAATGAGAAAGGCCCCCATAGGCTCTGGCATTTGAATACTTGATCCACAGTTGGTAACATTGTTTGAGGAAGCTTAGGTGTGGCCTTGTTGGAGGAAGCAAGTCACTGGAAGAGGGTTTTGAGAGTTTAAAAAATTTTGTCCTTTTGGTGCTTCCTGATTGTGATTAGCAATGGAAGCTCTCAGTGGCTGTTCCAGCAGCCTTGCAGGATGCCTCCACTCAACCATCATGGACTCTTAACTCTGGAACCACAGACACCCCCCCTAAAACCCTTCCTTTTGTAAGTTGCCTTGGTCATGGTGGTGTGTCACAGCAACAGAAGAGAAACTGATACAGGACTTGAACAATATTCTTCTATGACCTAGGCTGGGTAGGCACACAGAAACAGAGGGGCATTTGTAGCAAGTGAGGATTAGGAGGAGCCCATGTCCTGCCAACCCACCAAATGACAGGAGACTGGAAAGGGGCGGGGCATGGGCAGCATTTCTCCTACTCACAGGAGAGAGTGAGATCTCCAGCATCTGGTGTTTCTCCTTCCCCTGCACCCGGAGGCGGAGCTGCTGGGATGTCTCTGTGGCCTCTGAAGAACTTGTCAGCACCACACAATCTATGGAGAGGAGGATTGAGATGCCAGGCTGCCTCTGGAACTTCCCCTTATCTCCCAACCCCCACCCACAGCAAAGCCTTCCTCAAGACCCCTCTTCCTTGCCTTCCACTCACCAATGATGTCAGCCACACCAAGCTTTAGGGTCCTAGGGGTGGCAGTAGGGGACAGTTCTGTCTCTCCAAAGAGTAAAAGAATCCTGCTTGGAGACACCCCAAGATGATTGGCCATGTAATCCACCACATTCTGAAGGGGTTCCGACTAGGAAGAAGACAAAGGAATCTTCCAGCCTTGAAATTCCACACCCTAGCCCCGAGCTACCTCCCCAAACACAAGTTTCTGGCCTGGGCCACTTGCTGAACTATTCAGCTGTGAGATTCACCATATTTACCTGGCAAGTACAAAATTAAATAGTGTCACTCAGTGGTCTAGGCAAATGGCACAGAGAAATTAAGCAGCTGGGGCTAAGGAGGTGGTTCGGTCAGCAAAGTGCCTGGCATACAAGCAAGAGGACCTGCCTCTGGATCTCCGGCACTACATAAAAAACTAGGAGTAACAGGTAGTACCTGCAATCCTGATGCTGAGGAGGGGGAGAAAAGAGGATCCCTCGAGCTCATTGGCCAGCCAGCCTCACTGCATCAGTGAGCTCCATCTCAAAAAACAAGGAAGAGGCCATCTCAAAAAACAAGGTAGACAGTAATTGAGGAAGACACCAGACATCATCCTCTGGCCTCCACAAATATATGCATGCACACAGTCATGCACACCCCTCCACATGCACGCAGGCACATACCCACAGGAATATAAGCCTAACACACACCAAAAGAAAGAAAGAAAGGAAGGGAGGGAGGGAGAAAGGGAGGGAGGGAGGGAGGGAGGGAGGGAGGGAGGGAGGAAGGAAGGAAGGAAGGAAGGAAGGAAGGAAGGAAGGAAGGAAGGAAGGAAGGCAGCAGCCATGAATTCATGGATTAGGAGGTAAACAGGAGTGAAGGGGTAGGACCTCACATATACTCCAAGCACTTCTACAATTTTTTTTCCATAAAGTCAGTAATCTGGGCTCTTGAGGAAATCACCCATTATAAAGTTTGGTACAAACTCATTCTTTTTTCTCAGTGCTAGAGATGGAACTCAGGGCCTCATATACACTACACCAAGTTCTCTGTCACTGAGGCACAACTCCAACCACTTGTCTACATTAGAAGTACCCTATGGTGCAAAATGGCAGCGCTGATAAGACCATAGGCTACCAGTTTGCAAGCCTGGGCTTAGCTGCTTGACCACACATGGTCCATGCTCCTGAGGGCTCATCTCCACTAGCACTCTTGAACTAATCATCCCACACAAAAACCAGCCTTTGCCAGGAAGCGGGGCGAGCTCAGAATTATTGTGTGCTACCTGCTGTGTCCAAGGCAGTAAGAGCATAAAAGGGAAGCATGGAAGAGCATAAAAGGGAAGCACGGGGCCCTGGAGGAGAGAAGGGGAGAGGCAGCCTAGAAAAGGACTCTTCTGTTTGTTTGTTTGCTTGTTTTCTCGAGACAGGGTTTCTCTGTGTAACAGCCCTAGCTGTCCTGGAACTAGCTCTGTAGACCAGGCTAGCCTCGAACTCACAGAGATCCACCTGCCTCTGTGCTGGGATTAAAAGCATACACCACTACCACCCAGCAATGCCTAGACATAATTTAAAAATAAATCTTAAAAAAAAAAAAAAAAGCTTCATAAAGATCCACGTATTTCTGTGTCTGTTTTTTCAAACAGGGCATAGCTATGTAGTCCGTGCTGGATCAAATTCTAGATTCTCCTGTCTCCACCTCCCAAGTGCTGAGATTACAGACATGTGCCAACCATCAAACCTGGCCTGAAGACAGTATGTCTAAGTAGCTCTGAAAATGGTAAAGTTTGCCAAAAGGAGACAAGAATGAGCAAAGTGTAGACAAAGATGGGGGCTCCAGAGAGCAGATGGGAAGGAGGTGGGCTTGCCAGTCCACCACCACTTCAAGCCCGCCTCTCCAAGGCAGGCGCTGAGCCTGTCCTGTTGCCCCTGTACTCACTGTCATGACAGGCAATCTGACTAGGTCAGCCCGGCACCGGATCTTGAGGGTGAAGAGTCTCGGGCTCTGTGACAAGACAGGCCCCTCCACTAGGACAACCTCATCATCTGGGTTCTGAAGGGCTGGACTCTGGTGCTGCTTGGGGCTCAGGCAGGATCGGAGATCTTGGAGGCGCTTGTTCACTTCCCTGGGTACAGACAGGACATGGGACGATTGAGGCTCAAGAGCCTCGCTATCCGCCCTTCTCTGCCACAGCCAGAGCTCCCCAGCCCCAGCACCTCAACTTCTGGAGTGCCTCGGTATGCTTTCTGCTTTTGTTTCTTGATGAAGGCCGGGGCAAAGGAGAGATGTCCTGGTCCCTACAGAAAGAAGAGAAGAGCAGGATGATGGAAAGGAGAGATTCCAACACACACTTTCGTGGGCTGGGGACCTCCAGGAACCTGAGAGAGTGGAGAATCAAGAGAAAACACTGTTCAGTAGCATCACTTTACTAGATTACATGTGTAGTAAGAAACATTGTTTTTATATTTATATGACTCAAAAATGAGCAATGGAAACACTCCAGTTTAGGATTAAGTCACTCTCCAGGAAAATGTCAAATATCCAACAGACACCAAGCACTTACTACCAGCTACTCAAGGACTCTCAAGCAGCATGACTAGCCCTATTTTACAGATAAGGAATGAGAAGCAGAGTGGACAGGGACAGCTGTAGAGTCTCAGCCACATCCCAACATTTCCACCTCCATTCCAAAGGATGGTCTAGCAGGCCCAGTGTCCCTGTTCAGGACAAGTCATCTCTATGACATCTGAGTCTCACCTTCCATCCCTTCTTAGCCTTTAAAGAGCCACCCCAAAATCCTGCCTCCTCAGCTTATCTTTCCAATGCCCTTCTTGCTCCCAGGGCCTTAATGCCCCAGTCTCACTCACGGAAACTCTTCCATCTTCATCTCTTCTTTCTCATGCTTATTCCTCAGCTTCTTCTTCCAGGGAGAACCTGGAATTAGGGCATCCTCAGGGGGAGGACTGCCACAATCTGTCACATCTGCCTCTAGGGGCAGAGGAGAAAGAGGAAAGGGTTAGTTAGGAGATGGCAGGGAGGCCGAGAAGAAACAAGTCAAAGGCTTTAGGAAGGGCCAGAGGAGGTCAGGTGTATGGCACATGCAAATCTTGGTACTGGAGAGGCTGAGCCAGAGGTCAGGAGTTGGAGGCCAGCATAAGCCACAGCGACTCTGGGAGTTTTTGTTCTTTTGAGTTTTGTTCAGCCAGGCGGTGGTGGTGCACGCCTTTAATCCCAGCACTTGGGAGGCAGAGGCAGGCAGATCTTTGTGAATTCAAGGCCAGCCTGCTCTACAGAGCGAGATCCAGGAAAGGAGAAAAAAAACACAGAGAAAAAAAGCAAAAAAAAAAAAAAAAAAAAAAAAAAAAGTTTTGTTCTAAAAATGGGTGAGGCAAGAGGTGGGATATAGTATAGCTCAGTAATAGAGCCTAGCATCCAGATGCCCTGATTTCAATCCCCATTAATAAAACAAAGAAGGGAAGAAAAAAATAGGCACACATAGCACTTTGAATGCATATGTACACATGTATAAGTGCACGTTAGAGTGTGTATGTATACATGTGTAGATCAGAAGTCAACCACAAATGTCATTCCTTAGGTACCAGCCATCTAGTTTTTTGAGACAGGATCTTACACTGGCCTGGGACTAGCTGATTAGACCAGGCTGGCTGGCCAACACCAAGGATCCACCTGTCTCCACCTCCCCAGTGCTGGGACTATTAGTGTATGCCACCATGGTCAGCTTTTTTCTCCCTGGGTTTTGGGGCTCAAATGCAGGTCCTTAGGCTCACACAGTAAGCACTTTACCGAGCCATCACCCCAGCCCCTAGGCAGTACTTCTCAATACTAGACAAGTCCTTGTGGGGTGCTTTTGTTGACTTATTTACTATGCTTTTGTTTTTGAATCATGTGTCTGTGTGAGATGAATATAGCATACAGAGGTCAGAGGACAACTTTTGGGAGTTGGCTCTTTCCTTCCATTGTAGATTCTGGGGATTGAGCTCAGGTTTTCAGGCTTGTTCAGGAAGCACTTTTATAAGCTGAGCCATCTCCCCAGCCCTATTTATTGTTTTTAATTACATCACTCACTTGAACTTACATTTCTTTATGTTAGGTAGTATGAGCATGCTCTTTATTCAGTTCTCAACACCACAAAATAAATACTGAACAAATAAAACTATGATAATAAACCCTACATGGTAGTTCTCAACCAGAGACAAATTTGCCTCCCAAATGACATGTCTCAATGTCTGAAGCGGATTTTGACTGTCACAACACAGAGAGGAAAGGTTAGAGCATGCTACTGACATCTAAAGACTAGAGGTCAGGATGCTCCTAAAACATCTATATAGAAAACCCCTCAACAAAGAATTTCCAAGTCTAAATTGTCAGTGATGCTGAGGTGAAGAAGCATTGTCCTAACTAAATATGGCAGCTACTGTAGGACTGAGATCCTGTTCTGTCAAGATTTATTTATTGGGGGGGGAGAGGTGGTTATTGGGTATTCATGTCATAGAGTAGGTTCTCTCTTTCTACCTTCTACCAAAAATAAAAGGGTCTCCCCTGGTATTTCTGCCATTGGGTGCATGGGCTCCCAGCAGAGTCTCCTCCTGTTCTGCAGCATTACAGATGTGCACCACCTCATCTGGCTTTTCACGCTGGTGTCATCAGGCTTATGTGGCAAGTGCTTTTACCGACTGAGCCATCTCCTCAACTTTTAAAAACCTTCCAGAGATACCCAGCACTACATCAAGGACACAGGTATCTTTTACCTAGCACTTCTACATTCCAGGTGCTATCCTAAACCATGTACATGGCAAATAAAATATATATAATTCCTTTAACTCTCAACAAGAAAACCTTTGAGGGCTGGAGAGATGGCTCAGAGGTTAAGAACACTGGCTGTTCTTCCAGAGGTCCTGAGTTCAATTCCCAGCAACCACATGGTGGCTCACAACCATCTGTAATGAGATCTGGCGCCCTCTTCTGGCCTGTAGGGATACATGCAAACAGAACACTGTATACATAATAAATAAATAAATCTTTAAAAAAAAAAAAAAAAAAGAAAACCTTTGAGATAGGTCCACTATTATGCCCATCTTCCTGAAGAGGAAAACTTGCCCAAAGTCACACAGTTATGAAAGATTCAAACACAGGCCACATGACTCCAAAGGCTGTTCTTAATCACCTACCACACTCCCTCACCTAACAGAAAGAAGTCTTGATTCAAGGTCTTTGGTCTAGATCACTCCCCTATTAGCCTTAACTCTTAGTCGCCGGCCTTTACAAAGGGTTTGCAAAAATCCTGTCAACAGGGAAGAATAAAGAATGGGCAGTCCTGATAAAATTCAAGAACACTCTCTGGCTCCATAGTGTTCCCAAGGAATGGAACACTGTAGGAGTTCTGGTGTAACAAGATGTCCACCTCTATTATGACAGCACAAGCGGAATGACTGGGGAGGTACTTCCAAACCTGCACACTAACATGCATGCCTGCTAGGACCTGATGGGGGAGACGGGGTGGGCATCGCTGCTAAGTAATGTCCCGTGTCTTCTGATTAATAAGCCAGCTCCGTTCTGGACCAGAACCTTTCCCTAGGTCAAATACAGGAGTCCCTTCTCCCAATCCCAGTTAGAATCAGGGATGTGCCTCAATGGGACAGCACCTGGGCACCATTCTCCAGACCCTAGGTTCCACTGAGGCAGAGAGAAACTGAGAGAGAAGACATTGACTGCAGGGATGTAAACTCTAGGAAGATCGGAGAAGTCAGTGCTGGACACTCCCTACAATCCCACCCTTACCATCTTCAGGCTCTGAGGGGCAAAGTTTCAAGAGGGATGAATTATCTGGGATGAGGTTGAGGCTGCTTTGTACCTACAAAGACAAAAGGGGGAGAAGGTGGGTCTCACATCTTGTCTACTCTACTCAAGCTGGGCATGGTTCTTCCCCCACATCCAGCTCTTAAGTCTTCCCTAAGAGTCCAACCTCTGAAGGGCATCCAGAGTCCAGCTTCCTCATGATGCAAATACGCAGTACCCTCTTCCCACGCCGTTTCC
>CABHPQ010155799.1:0-28768 GCA_902168405.1 Peromyscus aztecus | reverse complement strand
TGTGTGTGTGTGTGTGTGTGTGTGTGTGTGTGTGTGTGTGTGTGTACCATGTATGTGCAGTGCCCAAGAAGGCCAGAAGACGGTGCTAGATCCCCTGGAAGGCGTTAAAGATAGATGTGACCCTTAATGTGGTTGCTGGGAACTGAACCCAGGTCCTTTCAAAGGGCAGTCAGTGCTCTTAACTAACCACTAAGCTATCCCTCTCCAGTGGTTCTCAACCTTCCTAATGCTGCAACTCTTTAACACGGTTCCTCATGTTGTGGTGACCCCCAACCATAAAATTATTTTCTTTCTTTTCTTTTCTTTTTTTTTTTGGTTTTCTAAGAGACAAGGTTTCTTTATATAACAGTCTTGGCTGTCCTGGAACTTGCTCTGTAGACCAGGTTGGCCTTGAACTCAGAGATCCATCTGCCTCTGCCTCCTGAGTGCTGGGATCAAAGGCGTATGTCACCACTGCCTGGCTCATAAAATTATTTTCGTTGCTACTTCATAACTGTAATTTTGCTACTGTTGTGAATCATAAAGTAAATATCTGATGTATGGCCCCTGTGAAAGGGCCACTTAACCCCAGGAGTCATGACCCACAGACTGAGAACCGCTTCTCTAGACCCTGGCCCTAAGCTGCTGTTCTTTTTAAAAATTATCTGTGCGTTTATTTTGTCTGGATGGATAGTTCTCTGCCTGTGTATCAGTTCACTACCTGAGCACCCGACTCCCACAGAGGTGACAAAAGGGCACCCAATCCCCTGGAGTTGGAGTCACAGACAGTTGTGAGTTGCCATATAGGTGCTGGGACTCAAACCTGGGTCCTCCGGAAGAGCAGCCAGTGCTCTTAACCATGGCGTGGACCTAAATTCTTGGAGTTGGGCCAGTTGCTACTGATGCTAGCACTCAGGAGGCTGAGGCAGAAGGATCCCCTTGAGTCCCAGGACAGCTTCAGTTACAGAGACTGGTTTTTTTGTTGTTGTTTTGTGGTTTTTTTTTTGTTTGTTTGTTTTATTTTATTTTTTTAAAGATTTTTATTTATTATGTAGTGTTCTGTCTGCATGTGTCCCTGCAGGCCAGAAGAGGGCACCAGATCTCATTACAGATGGTTCTGAGCCACCATGTGGTTGCTGGGACTTGAACTCAGGACCTCTGGAAGAACAGCTAGTGCTCTTAACCTTTGAGCCATCTCTCCAGCCCCTACAGAGACTGTTTTTAAAGAAAAACCTAGACAAATAAATAGACACATTTTCATTCCTACCAAATCTGGGGCTACAAAGGAAGTGTGTTGAGGCCGGAGCCAGCACCAGGGCAGGGTTTGCTTCCTGTCGCTGTGATGACCAATCCCAGCTGAGCACAGAGAAGTCAGGCAGGAAGTGCAGCAGACCTTACTGGCTTGCTCCCCATTGCTCACTCAGCCTGCTTTCTTACAGCACCCAGGACCACTCATTTGGGGGTGGAACCACTCACAGTGGGCCAAGATCTCTCCCATCAATCATTAATCAAGAAAATGCCCCCACAGACTGGCCTACAGGTTAATCTGCTGGAGGCCTGTTCTCAGTTGAGGCTCTCTCTCTTCCCAATGATCCCACTTTGTGTTAACGATAAAAAACTAGAACAACTGACCCCTTGTCAACCTGACGCACAAACACGTTAGTATTAAACCATAACCTCTCCTTTATTTTTCTCCCTAAGATCGCATGTTAATGTTATACTATAAAACACAGTCCAACTTTTAGAAGTCCCACAGTCTTTAGAAATCCCATCACTTGCTAAGCATGGTGGCTCACCTTTAATCCCAGCACTTGAGAGGCAGAGGCAGGCAGATCTTTGTGAGTCTGAATCCAGCCTGACCTACACATTGAGTTCCAGGTCTGATAAGTCTATATAGTGAGACCCTGTCTCAGAAAACAAACAAAAATTCCATCACTTAAAAGTTCAACCACTCTGGGGTTGGAGACTTCCAGAAGACTCGGGTTCAATTCCCAGCACCCACATATCAGCTCACAACTGTCTGTGACTCCAGTTCCAGGGGATCTGGCGCCCTCACACCAATGCACATAAAATATTATGTAACAAAATTTTATAACATAAAAATTATCCAAAGTCTCTCAATTGTGGCTCCTGTAAAGCTAAAAATAAATTAAACATTCCCTACTCTAGACACGATCAAAGTGTCAATTAAATCTGTACCTCAGTGTCTCAAATCTGGGGTTCACTCAAGATCTTCGGGGCTTGTCTCAGCTCACGCTGGCTGCACTCGGCGGCGGCTGCGCTCCCATGGCCCTGGCATCTCAAACATGACGGCCTCTCACAGTGCCAAGCTCAGCTGCTCTCCATGACCCCTTCATGCCTTGAAACTGGTACCACACAGGAGAGCCTTACAAGGAAGGTGGCCCCCTCTGGACCACAGCTTGTGTCTGACCCTGAGGAAACACTTGCAGGAAGACTTCACAGCATGATGCTGGGCTCAGTCACAGCTGACCAAAAACTGTTAATCCCACTGGGCAAGAATCAGACCACTATCACAACTTTGGAGCCACATTTGAAGCAAATTTTATTCAATACTGGCCAAGATGATGGACACTGGCCAGGTCCATACTGGTGGTTCCCAGAGAATGGCCACAAATTACTTTAATCAGATGCTTATAAAGGCAAAACCCACAAGGCTACGTATTTGCACTTCCTGCCCTTGTCCAATGGGAGCAAGCATACATCCTGATGTACTTCCTGCCCATGCATGATCAAGCACATCCTGTGCAGTTGGGGCAACCAATCTTGTTTACTGAGGTGAAAACACATGGCTTGCTGTCTTACATGAACAGTCCCCAGCATTCCAGGAAGTTACCTGTCCTTGGACAAGCAGGGCTTACAGGCTAGAGGCATTTATTTGTTTTATAGATCTCTTGAGCACAGTAATGACAACTTAAGACATAACTTTAGCCCTCACAAAGCCACATAGCCATAGTTCAAAAAATTTCATTTACAGCCCTGACAGAGTCATTGCTCCCCACGTGTCCGTCATGGTGGGAGTGATGTCAGCAATCCCCATGGTAGCCAGAGCAGAAAGCTGGGGGGTCACATCCTAAACTGCAAACAGTAAGCAGAGAGAACGTACTTCACATCGGATGAGGTCTAAAGATCCCAAAGACCACTCCCAGGAACATACTTCCTCCTAAATGCGTGTTCAAATGAGCCTATGGGGCACACTCTCATTCCAAGCACCACATCGAGGGGCCTGGGACTGGTGTGTGAAGCCTTTCCCAGGGCTATGAGCTCAGCCAGAGGATGAGGTCTGACTGAGCCCTCAGGAGGACAGCCAGTCTGCCTTGTTCTGATGTAGGCAAAACTTCTAAAATCAAAGTGGAACAGCCACTTTGTGTTAGACCGAGAATCAATCAACTTCAGGCTTATGGCTGAAACTGCTGCTTGTGTAACTGGGGTTCAGGGTAGGGTTGCATGTGCATAGGGGTCTAATGGGAGTCTCATTTGGGGTGTGTTGGATTGAAGTGGTACCCTTAAATGTGGGCCGTGAGGTCTGTGAAGACACAGGAGGGCATATTGAGGAAGCTTCTAGAACATTCCAGAGGCTTCTACAAGGCTTAAGAGAACAGGGTAAGGAGACTCAAACATATCTGAAACCAAGAAGGGCCCTCTTGCTGCAGAACTCTATATAGAGAAATGTTTGGAAATGCCGCACCCAGGGCTCCAAAGGCTGGATCCCTGGAGGGACCTGCTCTGCCTGGTTTGAGGAAGGC
The DNA here is from genome assembly GCA_902168405.1 of Peromyscus aztecus. Lineage (NCBI taxonomy): Eukaryota > Metazoa > Chordata > Mammalia > Rodentia > Cricetidae > Peromyscus > Peromyscus aztecus. Next base: position 25,025 of record CABHPQ010155799.1, on the reverse strand, counting down.
CGTGGTATGCCCCAGGAACACAAACTGCAGAGAGGGGAAGGCTAGCAACCCTGCCAGCCACAACTCCCCGTGCCCCTCCCTCAGGAGCTGACTGCTGAAGGCTGGGAGGGGGAGGGGCAGAAACCGCTGGGCTGTCCCTTCTTGAGGAAACCTCAGTCGGCCGGCGGCCGGAACTCCTGCGAGAATTGCTTAGCCATCAGGGTGTCATTCTTCGAGAGTCAGAGAGAATGAAGTTTACTGTATTAATTAAAAACTCCAGCGCCTGGCTTGGGCCACGCCTTTAATCATCCCAGCACGGGGGGGGGGGGGGGGGGGGAGGGGGGGAGGGGGGGGAGCAGGGGGAGAGGCAGAGGCAGGTGGATCTCTGTGAGTCTGAGGCCAACCTGCTCTACAAAGGGAGTTCCAGGCTAGGGGGCCACAGAGAGGGACCCTATCTCAAAAGAGAAAGTCTAAAACTCCCTATAACTGGGGAGTATTGGGGTACAGCTCGGCTGTAGAGCACGTGCCTCGCGTTGCCGAAGTCTGCCTTCCATTCCCAGCACTGGTGGACCCGCCAAACTTTCCCAGAGACTGAATATTCTGAAGGGAGTTTGGGGGTAGGGCAGGCACACGGACCACAGCAGGGGTGGTCTGGGTGGGAGTCAGGGAGGGGGCCTGACTAATTCTACCTGCCTGGTCCCTGCCAAGGAGGAAGTAGGGAAGGGAAGATATTCAACAGGGAGAGGGAAGCGTGTGGTTCCCAAACTAACCTGTCCTGACTTCTGGTCCCCAGGAAGCCGCTGAGGAATGGCCTGGTGAAGGACAAGCTCTTCTGAGTCCCTGTCCTCAACTCGGCCATCCAGGACTCCTCCTATCCTACCTGGGAGACTGGCCCCGCCCCTGGAGACTCGACCCAGTTCCTGGAGGTCTGCTCCCACCCCTGGGGACCTGGCCCCGCCTTTGGAGGCATGGCCTCGCCCCCAGGACGCCCGGGACGCCACTCTTCTCCAGGGACCCCGGCTGCCAGCAGCTCCGCCTTCCAGGTCAACTCTAGACCACCCACCTTGGGACCGCGGCCCAGTCCTGCCCTCCAGATCAGTGGGGCCCGGACACGCCCCCTCTAGGACCTCAAAGCCCCCCGGACCTGTGGCCTCCAGCCTACTGGTCCCGGACACAGTGGATCCCGCTGACTCTTGGACACCGCCTGGGAGGAAAATGCTCCCTGTCCGCCACCATTCTGGTGGCCACCTCCTCTTTCTGCTCCTGCTCCTGCTCCCCTCAACGCCCCCCGCCCGCGCACCAGCACCCTCGGACCCCGCCTCCGCCCTGCTCCAGGCTCTAGGGCTGCACGAAGCGCCCCGGGGCGTCCCCACGCTCCGGCCTGTGCCTCCTGTCATGTGGCGCCTGTTCCGTCGCCGCGACCCCCAAGAGGCCAGAGCGGGGTACCCTCTGCGACCGTGCCACGTGGAGGAACTTGGGGTCGCCGGAAACATCGTGCGCCACATCCCGGACAGCGGTGAGTAGGGGGTTTGTGGTGGGACAAGGGCCCATGAGGCCGAGGGTCCTCCACGCGCCTAGTCCAGCCTGCTAGCAAGCTGGGACACTGTTTTCTTAGTCCTCTGAACTCAAGAACACATTCCCAGGGCTTCCCAAGACCAGACCCAACCTCAGCCCTGCCTCCAACCCCACCACCTCACACCCTTTGATGCCTTCCTTCAGGTCTTTTTCCGGGGCCCCAGGTGCTGGCTGGCCCATCTCCATCTGCCCAAGTCTCCAAGTGCAGGCACGGCGCCCCACAGTGTCTCTTCCTTGCATCTAGCGCCCTGCCCCCACCCGTCCGTCAGCAGTGCCCCGCAGATGCGCTCCAGCCTCTGCATTCCCCTTCCTCCTCGTCCCAGCCCAGCCCGTTTGCCAGGACGCCGCGCCATGTCCGCTCTCTCCTCACCCTTCTAGGTTTGTTGTCCAGGCCCCTAGAGCCCGCCAGGACCTCGGGACTGTGCCCCAAGTGGACCGTCGCCTTCGACCTGTCTGGCGTGGAGCCTGCGGAGCGCCCAACACGTGCGCGTCTGGAGTTGCGGCTGGAGGCTGCGAACGAGGACATGCGTGGGTGGGAGCTCAGCGTGGCACTGTCGGCAGGGGCCGAGCATCCCGGGCCTGAGCTGCTGCGTGTGCCTGTGCCACCCGGGCTGCCACTACGCGCCGACCTACTGGGGGCCGCGGTAGCCGCCAACGCGTCGGTGCCGCGCACCCTGCGCCTAGCGCTGGCGCTGCACCATGGAGCCGCCACCGCCTGCGCGCGTCTGGCCGAGGCCTCGCTGCTGCTGGTGACGCTGGACCCGCGCCTGTGTCCCCCGCCACGGTCGAGGCGCCACACAGAGCCTGGGGTGGGCGGAGGTCCGGGGGGCACGTGTCGCACGCGACGGTTGCACGTGAGCTTCCGCGAGGTGGGCTGGCATCGTTGGGTGATCGCACCGCGTGGCTTCCTGGCCAACTTCTGCCAGGGCGCGTGCACGCTGCCCGAAGCGCTGCCCGGACCCGGCGGGCCACCGGCACTCAACCATGCCGTCCTGCGAGCGCTTATGCACGCGGCCGCCCCGACTCCGGGCGCAGGCCCGCCCTGCTGCGTGCCCGCGCGCCTGTCACCCATCTCCGTTCTCTTCTTCGACAACAGTGATAATGTGGTGCTGCGACACTACGAGGACATGGTGGTGGACGAGTGCGGCTGCCGCTGACCACCCGGGACACCCTTGCAGGGACAGCCCCACGCGAAAGCAAGGACCATTTGTTCATGTTTTATTGGTGACAAAAAGCTTAAAACAAATTTGACCAAAAATTAAGTTCCATTGCGTTGGCGCAGGTGTGCCTGGGTAGGGGTCGGGTGGCCGCCGCGGGGTAGAGGCTGGGGGGCCGGGGCAGGGCGCCCAGCAATGAGGCCTCCACCCACGCCGGGGAAGAACCTGTGGGCTGTCACGCATTGGTCAGGCTCAGGAGGCTCAGGAGTTCGCCTGGGGCCTCTGAAGCTCAAATTCAAACAAATCCTCTGGCCGCGGTGCAGGCGATGATCCCAGGCTGCGGGGCTCAGGCTTCTCAGCGTTGCCTCTCTGGAAGCTTCTTGCATCTCCCAGGTCCACCACTAAGGTCTTAGAGACAAACTGATCAAAGTACTTGCCATACTCCTTTGAAAGAATCTTTGAGAAAAAAACAAAAAACAACAAACAAAAAGCAACAACAAAAAAAAAAACCAAAACCCTAAACACCGTATTTTCTTTAAATGAAACCCCTTAGCGCTGGGACCGCGCGATGACGCTCCTGGCCGCCCGCTCGGGCACAGAAACGCGAAGTTCGTCCTGCTAAAACGTAGCCCCTCAATCACGAGAAACAAAGAAAAAGAACAGCGGGCCGGTGCTGGCGAGGCCTCTCCCTCTGGCGGGCGCGGCGCCGGGCCGGCCTTGCAGCGGTGCGGGCCTCTCTCCTCTCGCCGCCCGCAGGGGGCGCCCGCTCCTCGGCGCTCCGTTCCGTCGTCCTCCCTGGCCGCTCTCCGCTCGCTCTCGCTCCTCTCTCCTCTCCTCGGCTGCTCACACAGTGGTGCTTCAGTTTTAGCAGTGGAAAACAGGTATCCATTTATTTTTATTTTTTATTACCCAGAATAAGATGCTGATAGACTAAGCCACATAGCTTAGCTCTTCCGCCGCCACCTGTGATCAGGGACAGGGTGAGAGGGGTCAGGGCCGAGCAGCAGAAGCAGAACCTCCCCGCACCCCACCTCCACCTGCACTTGTGTGGAAGACGCTGAGCCCACCAGGGCACTTGCCTTCTAGTACTGGGACAGCCCGGTGACCCCGCCGTGCTGGTATGCCCGCTCCCCCTGGTACGTGGAGTCTTGCGAGAGTGCCACGTCAATCTGTGATTTAAACTCATCACCGAGGTAGCTGTCCTGAAAGGCAAAGCCAGAGTAAGCAAGCCGAGAGGGACACCCACCCAGTCCCCAGATCCGGAAGTGTGGGACGAACCCCACACTGTACACAGCCTTGGTGGCAGAGTGGCAGGCCCAGGTACCACAGCACAGTCCAGACAGAGTCACTCACCCTTCACAATGGTCTCATGTGTGCCCCCTCCCCCGCCCTTCTGCCAGTATGCTGGTGAGGGCCCACCTGGGACAGTTCCGGCTGGGAGAGGCCGGGCTGGCTCATCTGGGAGGGCTGGCTCATGGACACATAGCCCTGTGTGAGGGCACCCTGGGAAAAGGGCTGCGAGGCCACGTCCTGGCTGGCCTGGCTGTTGGGAAGGGTGGTCTGGCTGGGCCCAGGAAGCCCGAAGCGGTTCTTCTGGCGGCCTCCACGGCCAGTCTTGCTCTTTGGGGTGCCCCGGCCTGGAAGACAGCAGTGAAGACCACAGGTCCCACTAAGCCCGGAGCTCAGGGGAGGACCCAGGACGGTGATGGCAAGGCCACTTACCAGCAGCCGGCCCATTGGCCTGTCCAAAGTACCCAGGTGGTGGCATGGGAGGCATGACCAAGTTGAAGGGAATGGGGATGTTCATGGCGGCCACGTGGCTGGGACCTGCGCTGATCATGCCAATCTGGTCATGGGTCTGGAAGTACATGTTTGAGGGCCGGCCTGCAAGACAGCTGGAGTCAGAGGCAGGGCCCCAGCGGACAACGCTGCAGCGAACTAGCTGCTGGGCCAGCCAAGCAGACGAACAGAAGTGGGCTGAGTGTGTCTGCCATGCAGGATGCTTTTAGAGGGTAAGGACTGACAGAGGAGGGTAGGTGAGGCTCTGGCCAGGATGGAGCTTTCTGGGCAACTCAGAAGCTTCCAGAAAGCAGAGGCCAGCCTGGCTGAGGTGGACACTGGCCTGCCTCAGGGCACACAAGGGCAGCAGTACTCAGGCAGCTTATTGTAGACAGGAGGCCCCAGCCAGACCAGAGGGACCATGGTACAAACCACTAGCAAAGGCCAGAGCAGCCCTGGATGCCTAGTAGGGGTCCAAGGGCCTGGTTGGAGAAGCCACAAAGACCCACTGGGCAAGCGCCAGATGGAGGCCAAGAACTGAGCCTGGGAGACCACCCCTGGGGTGACAGGACCAGACAGACATGGGAAGGTCAACACACTGGTGGTTGCCAGGAAGACTTACCCTGGCTGCTGCGGTCATAGACAGATCCAGGGATGATGGCCTCACGGGCATCATACATGGCTGTAGTCATGAAGCGGGCCCCCTGCAGGGTGGCACAAGAGCGAGGAATGTGTCAGTCAACAGCAGGAGGGGCTAAGAGCTCCCAGCTTTCCCAGGTCCCGGACCAGCCTGCTGCCCACCGGGTTGACGGTGTTGACGAGCTTGCGAGGCTTGCTGAACTGCATGAGGCTCTCGCGCAGGTTGTTGAGCGGCCCTTCCACCAGCGCCTTCTGCTCCTTATAGTAGCTCAGCAGGTGGTTCCACAGCGGCTGCTTCGACAGCGCCTTCGGGTTACCCACAATAATCACGCCGTATCTGCGGGGCAACAGACAGATATGCTGAGAGCTCATGGTCACACCCACTGGCTCCAGCGTCTAGGATTAGTGCCCCGAATGTCAAGAGCTGGGTGCCAAGAACCAAACAACACTGGTCAACAAATGAGGTGGCACCTTAAAAAGCCGAGCCACCGAAACCCATTTAGAGGAGGAGGCCAGTCTCCAAATGTCTGCAGTGGGCTGTCTGTAGGGTCATGGAGTTGTGTCCGTACTCCTGATCCAGCAAGGCAGGCCATAATGACCAGCTCTTGGACAGGGGTGCCAGACACAAGGACATGTCAGGTCTAGTGCACTTGTAGGACAGACACCAGGAGCTTCTAGTTCCTGGCTGGAGGGTGGAAGGTGGGAATGGGCAGATGCCTACCTCGCTCTGGTGAGAGCCACATTGAGACGCCGAGGGTCATTCAGGAACCCGATGCCCTGGTGCTCGTTGGCACGCACACAGGACAGGATAATGAAGTCCTTCTCCCGGCCCTGGAAGGCGTCCACACTGGCAATCTCCACTTCCTGAAGGAGACAGTGTCCCATAAGCCACAGCCCCTCCTTCAGCTGCAGAGGCAGGAGCTGCATCACTGAGGTCAGTACAGACAGATGCTACAAGTCCCCAGTGACAGAGACACCACACGCCCATCATAGAAAAGCTGAGACTGTGTGGGCTGCATGATGCCAACTCTTGGCGCTGGTACACCCCAACACAAAACCACCAGAGCTCCACATCTGCCACATGCCCAGGACACTGTGCTGAGCTTCCATTAGGGTGCAAGTACCATGTCCCCCAGGTGGCACCCGCTGTCCTGCCCGTTAATACTGGACTGCTCTCTTTTTGAGACTGTGTAGCCCTGGCTGTCCTGACACTGCTCGTGCCACCAGAGTGCCAACATTAAAGGCACGACTTGCCACCACGTCCCTTCTACTTTTGCCTTCAGCACAGTCCAGAAGCTACTCTGATGCACTTACTGTGTCTCAATGAGCTAACCTGCGGCAGATCAGGCGGCCTTGAACATGATGCTGGCCAGCAATGTGTGGCCAGGGGCTCTCTCCTCACTGCTCAACACTTCAAGGCACATTTAAAATGCATTCTTTGCTGTGTACCCTTGCATACATAGCCCACAGCATGCATGTGCCAACAGAGGACTCACAGCAGCAGCACTCCACTGGGTGGGTGGGTCATCAGGGAGGCTGCACTCAGCCTTGGCCCTGGGCCCCTTCCGACAGGCTCAAGACAGGAGGAGCAGGGCCCGGGGAGTACCTGGTAGAGCTTGGTGTGCAGGGAGCCGCTGAACTGCATGTACTGCACCAGGTAGGAGCGCTGGCCCTCGTAGGGGGTGATGATGCCAATCTGGTCAGGCTTGGCGCCCGCCTTCAACAACTTTGTGGTTATCTTCTCCACGTTGGCTGCCTCCGTCCTGAGAACATCTGGCTGTCAGTGACAGGATCCCCACAGCCTGTCCCCAGCCTGATAGATCTCCAGCATCTCCAGCCACATGACAGCCACCCATCCCTGCCCTTTACTGAGGCCCTTCATATGCTGTGACATGCACCACAACCCAGGGAGTGAGATGCTGTGGCGGTTCCACTCATGGGCCGCTGCTGCACACCTGTTGAGGTAGGACGTGCCCGAGCTGGCAATCTCCTCCTGGCCCTGTGTCACGTAGAAGAACATGGGCTTGTCAGGCTGTGGCCACTGGAAGTCAAAGCCCTTCTTGACACGATCCGCTGTGTCAGGGAAGACAGAAGTGTCACTGCTGAGAACCCCAGGAGCTCCAAGGGCACACACACTGAGAGCAGTGAGGTCACTGCCGGTGGCACTGCCTCAGGGCTCCCGAGCCCGACAGGCCTGGGACAGAGCAGGGACGCCAAGGGGCGGGGCCAGCACTGTTGAAGCATCACTAGGGAACATGAGACGACACTCTCAGGCCCCCTGGAGGCTGCACCACTGCACCTTAGTGGACCCAGAGCCCCCATGACTGTGGGGCCAGAGAGCTGCACATGTCACAGTCGAGTGTCTATGGACAGGAATCTGCTCTCATCCTCAGGCCTGGGCCTGTCAGTACCCACTGGCCTAGGTACCACACTGCACCCCTTCCTGCTTGGCTGCCACCATTCTAGTTTTTTTCAGGCTGCTCACTGTGCCGATCCTCACACCCTAGATGCTTTATCCACTCACATCAGCTTATCCCATACGGGGAAGCTTCCTCCCAAGGGTCACACGTGTCACAGCCTATCACTAGTGAAGGAAGCTGGCCCTGGAGGGCACCTTGCCCTAGGCCTCCAGTGCACCAAGGAAGCACAGCGTAGTCGTTTCAACTTGTCAATGGAGTTTGGGGCATAACAGCCACCCATGGAGTCACACGTAGCCTAACGGGGGCAGGCCATGGGACCACAGGAGCTCTGGTGTCCACTAGGCAGGGTCTGTCCTGGCACAGTTAGCGAGGGATGTGCAGGCCTGTCCCAGAATTTCACCTGTGATACCTGAGTGGTTAAGAGCAGCAGACAACAGCAAACACCCGGGGAACCCTCCCACATTGGGGCAGCCATATAGGCCAGAGCAGGTGCAGCCTGGCCAGCAGAGCAGTGGCACCCGCCTCTGGCTGCTGGAGTCCACATGCCAGGCCTCACAGCGCAGCTCTGAGCAGCTCCTTCCCTGTCAAGAGTTCATCAAACACAGGCATTCAAATCCACACTGACTCAATGAGAAATAAACCCACTGCTGAAGCTGTGTGTGTGTGTGTGTGTGTGTGTGTGTGTGTGTGTGTGTTTGAGATGGGATCTCACTATGTAGCCCTGGCTGGCCTTGACCTCAGAGATCCTGCCTTTGTCTGCTTCCTGAGTGCTGGGATTAAAGTTGTGAACCACCATGCCAAGATGTTATAATTTTTGTTTTGTTTTTCGAGACAGGGTTTCCCTGTGTAGCTTTGCGTCTTTCCTGGCTCTCGCTCTGTAGACCAGGCTGGCCTTGAACTCACAGAGATCCACCTGCCTCTGCCTCCCAAGTGCTGGGATTAAAGACGTGCGCCGCCACCACCTGGCTGATGTTATAAATTTTTATGAAAAATAACTTTATGCTGCAAAAAAACAAGACAGCGGCCTTTTCTTCCTTGTGGCCAAATCGCTCCACTTTACTGTCAGACTTAATGGAGGACGGCTGGGTCCAGGGTGCTTTCTGCATCAGCCTCCTGTAACAGGTTCCAGTCATGAGGGAAGTTAGCTTCCACTCACAAGCAGCTTGGGGGTGGGCAGGACAGGGTAGACACAGTGTCCAAGCCTTTCTGGGTAACTGCAGCTCATCTGATACCACAGCAAGCCACAGGCTGCTGTGTCTACTACCCAGCACCCCAGGCCCTCCCACTGCAAAGACCCTGAAGGGGTCACCATCATGGAGAGTATCAGGGCAGGGCCAGAACCACACTCCAGGTGACAGGTGACCAGCTTCTGACCTCAGGAGACAGGCTCACACAGCTCACCTGCCCTGTCATGCTGTGATGACCCTCTGAGGGCCTTGCCACCTGCCAGGTCTCCTCATACTGACTGTTTATCAAACTAAACCCTGCCCTCTTCTGGGCACCTGAGCACGTGATTTGTTGACACTTCAGCCACTACCCCAAAGGAAAGGGCTGGGAAGCTGTTGTCAGGGCGGTTCAGTTCTAACCACAGGGATGCCACAGCCTGGGACTGACTGTCCGGGCCTCTGTGAAGCACTCAGCCCACCACCCAGCACGAAGCAACAGCCACGGGGGAACCCATTTACAGACCAGTATGGCCACTGTGGAGCCACCACATACTCCAGAGCACATGGCCCAGCAACACTGTGCCCAAGGTGCTGGTGTGAACAGTCGGTCTTAGGGAGGGGCCGACAAGCCACAGCCCAACTGTTACCTGCAGTGACGCCATTCTGCAATGAGCCCTCGTAGAAGATGTTGGACGGGAAGGCGCTGAGGGCGGGGTGCATGCGGTACTGCACCTGCAGGCGGATGGGCCGGATGCCCAGCACCACCAGGCGCTCAAAGAGCGACTGTGACAGTCCGGCCTTGGCTGCCTTCTTGCACATCACCACTGGGCCCAGCTGACAGTGGTCACCCACGAGGATCAGCTGTAGCAAGAAGTCCCTCAAGTCAACACCTCAGGCTCCAGGCAGCCTAAGTGCCCCCCACAAGGGACAGAGGTTCACCTCCACCATCTAAAAGCAAGACTATGAGCACCCCTGGGCGGGGGAAAAACTGCTCAATGCATACTGTGCCCGCACACCAGGAGGTGTGGGCGGCAGTGGACCACATGGGGCTGAGCCCCCTTCAAAGACCTCTTCCAGGTCCTGTATCACCCAGCACCACTACAGGGGCACACGGGGCCACTCGAGTGGCAGGTACCCACCTGCTTGGCCCCAAGGACCACGGGCACCATGCACTCAGGCTCGGTGGCCTGTGTGCTCTCATCGATGAGGATGGAACGGAACTGCATCTTGGCCAGTCTCGGGTCACCAGCACCCACACAAGTGCAGCAGATGACATCTGCGTTCTGGGGAAGGCACAGGCGTCAGGGCACAGTCTACCTCACCACGCCAGCTGGCTTAGGATGAGACCTGGAGTGCCCGCTCTACACCCGCTCAGCAAGCGTGCGTGTGTGTGCACACCTGTGTGCACACCTGTGTGCACGTTTCCTGCCAGGATCTGCGCTGTGCGGCCCAGGCTGGCTTTCTGTGCACAGTCCCCACAACTGGACAGGCCCCCCTGCATCGGCACCGCAGGCTACGAAGAGCACCAGTGTTCAAGGTGCCACAGCCTTCTGGGCACGATCCCCAGCTGTGTGTCTGCCAACAGTCTCCAGGACAGTGCCCAGCTGGTAGAACTGGGCCCGAGGCTGAGACTCCCGTTTTGGAAGCCAGGTTTGCCACAACAGGGAGGCTGACAAGTGGCAGCTGGGTGTCCCTGACTGTGGCACAGACGTGGAGACAGGGCCTCCAAGTGCTCCCAGACTCCCGACTCAGACAAGCCTCTCGAGCCCCTCTGCCCACAGAGAAGGCCCCACGTCCCTGGGCTGGCCCACACTCACCATGAGCAGCTCTCTCTCTGCTGTGCGCTTGAGCGCCCGGTACCGCTTCTCATCTGCAGACGACAGTTCCCCTGTCTCATCCTTCAGCTGCTGCAGCTTCTGCAGCTCGGGCATGCTACAGAACACATGGTAGAGTCAGCGCCAGCGGCAGAGTGCGGCCTGTACTGAGGCCCCAGAAGCAGACACTCACCTGTCCATATTCCTGATCTGGTTGTGGAGAGCCAGGAAGGACACTGGGGAGTCAATGGCCTCGCGGCTCTTGGCACAGAGGCGTACGACCTTCAGTCCTGTCTGGTGGATCTTCTCTGTGAGCTGGTCCACAGCGATGTTACTTGGGGCACAGACCAACACAGGCCTGCAGAGAGTGGAGTAGGCTGTCAACACTGCCCAGGGAGGCTCAGCAAAGGCCCACAGCAGAGCTGCACAGCTCTGATTCCAGCATGCACAGCCATGCCAAGGCAGAGCAAGTAAAGGTTCCCACCCCTACCCAGCCGCCAGCACCCACCCTCTCCTTCATGCGAGGCAGGCCTGTGGGCTGTAGGACACACAAGGCACCTGTACACCGCATGCATTTTCTCTGTGGCCCTGGCAGAGCCGCAACAGCCCACCAGGCCACACAAGACACTGCCACTTCCCACTCACAAGGCTATCACTGCTGAGCACCTACCCATTGCCCTGCCGAGCAAGGTGGTAGACAATAGTGGCAGATGTCACAGTCTTGCCTGTGCCTGGAGGGCCCTGGATAAGGCTGAGTGGTCTCTGCAGCACGGTCTTCACAGCATACACCTGCAAGGATGTTGCGTCAGCAAAGCTGTGATCACTACAGCTCCCCAAACAGGCCCCGCCCCTAGGGTCCCAGTGGCACCTGAGAGTGGTTGAGGTCAGGGAGCCCCTGAGCTGTGAAGCGCTTTGGCAGCTGGCACTTGATGACCACATCCTCCACCTCGTGGCCCAGCAGCTTATGGTAGATGTATCCTGACACAGAGGTCTCATCCACAGCGAATGTCTTCAGCGCACTTTGCATCCTGTAAGGAGAGCCAGTGTAGGACCCACGTGGGCCACAGGTACTGGAGGTGGGGGGGTCCCCATGGCCCTAGCACCCTGGGGCACAGGCAAACGAACCTATCAAAAGAGGTCGACTTCCACACAAAATCCACCTGGAAATTGTGGGTCACCTCCACAGGTGCGCCCACGCTGCTGCGGAGCTCAATAGCAATCTCATCACCGTAATCTGGCCGCTGAGTTAAGTCTGCTTCCTGCTCAAAGCCGCTACCCTCTACAGGGCCACTGGCTTCTGGTCCTCCTGAGTGACACTCCATCCATCACTAGACCAGTTCCCCTTGGTATCCACCAAGGGGACTGCTGTAGTCTGACCCCAGGCTACTACACACAGACATGTACAACACGAGCATGCAACACAAACAGCACTGGGCAGCTTCTAGCCAAGACATTATGGTGCCAACATGTGCACATCCCACACAGAGGGAAGACAGGAAGGAATCATACATGTTAAGGCACTGGGGACAGCCAGGGGTCCTGCTATGGCACCCATCCTCCCAACTGATGTGGCAAAGGATACTATCAGGGACCTTGATGACGTGGCCGATCCCCTTCCACAGGGGTGCTAGGTCCCCTTTGTACCGCAGACAGATCTCATCACCCTGCATGAGCCGCATATCTTGCAGGAAGGAGCAGCAGAGTTAGCACTTTCCAGAGGCCATGGCCTCCACCGTACAGAGTTCACATGAGGACATGATACAGGGACTAGGAATTTTATGCTACTTATGGTCACAAATATTTTAAAACTTAAAATCACCTCTTAACCAAATTATGACTAAATCCTCATTACCAGAGTCAGTCTTGGGCAAAGTGAAGAAGGCGATTCTCTTCTTGTTAAGGCCCAGGTCCCACCTGACCGTGATGTTATCTTGAGTCTGAACATACGAGAAACAGGGGCCTGGTTAGCCCTCCACCCACTCACAGGCTGGGCTCCCCACAGGCAGGGGCCTCTAGGAAGGCCATGCCTGTACTGTGCAGCCTTTGGAGTGCAGTGCACAGCACCCACAGCCAGGAACGCCAACATCTGGGAAAGAAGCAACAAGGATCCCCCAACATCTGCTGCCTAAGCCAGTCCCAGCAGCAGGCTTTGCAGAGAGCCTCAGCCGACCCGAGAAGGTGCTTGGGGGCCAGTGGCATGGGGCCCACCTCCCAGAAATGTTGTTGGAGCTGCAGACAAAGCCGTTAACCAGACACAGGAGGTTCTCTCTGATTTTAAAACCAAGAAACACTTTAGGCCTTCTTTCAGGATGCCCAGAGCCCTGGCCTAAGGCCGTTTACGTGCCTGGTTCCATTCAGGTTCGAGACGCTTTGTTAGAGACCCAGCCTACATGCTGCACCACGTCACCTGTGACTCCTTCAGCTTCTTGTCATAGTCAGCCTCTAGCTTGACCAAGGGCCCGAAGATGTTCTGGTACTGGTAAGCATCCTCATACCGCAAGAGCACATGCTGTGGCTCCTCATCCACACCTGGCTTCTCCAGGTCCTCCAGGGTAGCCGAAGGGTTTTCCTAGGGCCGAGAATAGCACTGTGCTCACCCTGCTTAACCCATAGCCAGCGATCAAGAGCTCGGAAGGAACCCAAGGCTTGCACAGCCTCTTGGCACAAACCCTTGTAGGTGGAGTGTGGCCACTGTGCTGTGAGCCTGCACTTAGACCTACTGTCCTGACGGTTGTGGGCACGTCTGGCAGCATTCTGACCCCAAGAAATCTGGAGAGAGCATCCCCAGGGCCCAGCACAACACTCAGGCCCACAACCAAGGGCTCGTAGAGTGCTGGACTTCCTCCAGTGAGCTGGGTCCATCTCCTGTATCCTGCACCCTCATGCCTCCCCTGGGACCCACTGCCTTCAATAAGCCCCACTGTTGAGACAGGACACAATCTGGCACACCAAGACAACTGGAACCTGACCACCAGGTGCAGAGAGACTAAGCTGGACAAGGCTTACAACATTTCTGTCCCACACTACTTAGGGTTCCTGGTCGAAGGGTGCTCAACTGACAACCCTAATAAGATGTGAACAAGGTCAGAGCCTGAAGCTGCCCCAGCAGGGCCTAGGGAAGGCAGGGGCCAGAGCCCCACACCTGACCTGGAGCCCTGACTCGTCCTGAGACAGGAACAGGTGCTCTCTGAAACAGGAATCTCACGACAACCTAAACCAACTACTCAGACCATCTGCTCTGTCCCCTTCAGCCAGCATACGAAGACCCCCCAGCCCCACAGGCCCCCATGGTGTCAGGCTGGCTGTGTGCTTCTGTCTCTGCAGCCTTGGGCTAGTGTCTCTGCATGGCTCACCTTCCACAGTTCCTCCAGCTTGTTGATCTGCTGTGCCGTGATCTGCCGTGCCCGAAGCTGCTCCTGCTCCGAGGGGATCTTGACCAGCCATGACAGGAAGCACCGGTCCTGGATCAGGGGCTGCCACTGGGAGCTGTCCCAGTTGATGTCCTTCAGGCTGCTCTGGCTGGCACAGGGCTGCCTGTGCAGGGTGGGGCAGGAGGGCCTCTAACTAGCCAGAAGCCAGCAGCATCCACACCCTTCAGCTCTGGCCCCAGCTCACAGCAGACTTGCTTCCCTCCTTCCTTTTTTTGGTGTTTGGAGACAGTATCTCATCTACGTAGCCCTGGCTGGTCCTAGGTTCTCTATGTAGCCCAGGCTGGCCTTGAATTCAAGATCCTCCTACCTCTGCCTCCCCAGTGCTGGGATTAAAAGCTTGCGCCACCACACCGGGCCAGACTTCATTTTCCAATCTGACCAGAATACACACACACAAGGCCCCTGGGCCCCCACAGTCCCCACCCCGCCCGTGCGGGCGGCTCACCTGCACAGCAGCACCACCACCGAGTCGGCCTTGGCAGGGATGAAGCCCAGCAGGAAGACGTTGCGGCAGCCACAGTTGTAGCACTCCAGCACGGTCTCGCCCAGCGGCCCGTCCTTGTGCAGCGTCACCTCCTTGCACTTGGCCCTCACCAGGTGATTTACAATGTGGCTGGGACCAGGAAACCATGGGCAGTGAACACCCCAGCCTGGCTCTGCACCACCTCCAGTTCTGTAGCCCCCGTGGAACGCTCTGCGTACTGTTCATGGTCCTTTAGCACAGGCGGTCTTACCTCAGGCCTATGCACCTGGGAGCCACAGCCTTGCCTCACCCCACCTGCCTGCAGAAACCGTTCGCTGTCTCACACAATCCCGCCATGTCCCCCACTCCCATTTTCTTTAGCCCCAGTTCATGGTCCCAATGCCTCTAACAGCCGGGTAGGTGGGCACAGCATGGCACCCCCCGGAGGCCCTTTTCTCCCGTGCACAGTCTCTGCAGCAAGAGGCTGCTCTGAGGAGCACAGCCCCCATGCCTTCTATGCTACCACATAGGAGGACATAGCCTACCTCAAGGGTGGCCCATGTCAGGCTGGCCTACCTCATCCCCGAGGCCCATGGGCTCTGCCAGCTCTTCCTGACTGTCACAGGAGACACTAGCATGACCCCATGACAACCTCCACCAGAGTCCTCTGGTGGCCATCCAGCTTTGCAGGCCTGACTCCTCCTAAACAGCGGCCACTGGATGCCTTGCTTCAAGTGGCCAATTTTCCCCATCCCAATCCAGGACAGACCTTCCTGCCTACGGCGAGCTTTAGTCTATCGCTTCTTCTGCACAGAAGGAGCTGATGCCAACGGAGCAACACTTCCGCTATCTAGAACCTTCTGAGAATGGGATGTGCTGACCCCTGAAGGTGACTATGAGACCATTTAAAAATGCCGGCCCCTGCCTCACTGCTCCTGACCCTTCTGCAGACCTGGCATCTACAAGCCTCTGTGACATTCTTTCTAAGAATGTCCTGAGATACAGACCCCTGCTGGCAGTGGGAGGACCTGACACCGTCACGGAAAGCCAGCATGGAGTGGGGCTCCGCAGCAGCACCAGGATGTAACATATGACTTGGGGTCTGGAACCATTCGCCCAAGACAATCAAGTGAGGTGGGCCAGCTGGATGCCCGTGGCCTCCCAGGAACGAGGACAAGCAGGCCGTGCCAGCCTCATCTCACGAGAGACAGGCGCAGACTGAGAACGAAATTAAGCCAAACTCCTCGCATAATGAGCAAGCCAGAGAATCAATCAAGGGTAAACATGCCGAGGCGTTCACACGCCACCATCTGTTTCAAGTTACACCAGGCAGAGGGGGAGCCCAGGTTCACCAGCGCCATTTCATTCCACGCCTCACTCCAACGTCATCCTAGCTCACAGCACCCAAGCACCACTGATTAAACACACATGCATGGCTGTCAGCTACCTGCCAGAAGTATTTCCTCGGCCGTTGCAGAACCACTTCTTGCTGGTATTGCAGTAAACCACGCAGGCAGGATCATGGATTCCACAGTAACTGGAAAAGTCCGAACCCCACAGTCAGTGCTGGCCCACAGCCTCTGGGATAAATCCTGCCTCTTACAGAGCTTCTGGTTTCCATTAAACACAAACTCAACCCCAGCAAGTCAAGTAACAAAGTCACCTCCACTAACACGGCAGAGTGAGGGCAACGCAGACGCCAGGCAGCACAGGCCAAGGTGGTCCTAGCCCCACTCCTCAGCCTGCAGGTTAGGAACAAGGCTGTGGTCAGGGGGACACCTGACTTCGGCAGAAGGCACTGTATGCCCAGCGAACCCTCAGGCCCAGCTCAGAGGCTGGTGGTGCTATGAGGTACCCCTATGCACCCTAAATCACTGGTTCTCTATAACTCTCCATAGCTCTGCTGTGCACTGGGCAGGTAGGGGCAGGAACTGTCAAACCATAACATGCTACCACTGGCTCCCTAGTCTAACATGGTAGCAAGGAGGACTAAGGCGCCCAGCTCAGCCTGCCTGTGGCTCTGGAAAGCACTTGTCAATCAGGAAAGCCATGAGTAATTAGAGGTGATAGGTCTGTGGAGCGGAGAGGCCAAACTTGTCCTGCAGAGGGCAGCAGGTGGCTGCAAAAGCCCCAATGGAGACACCAGCTCTGGCCTTGGACGGACAAGCTGAGCTAGGTGTATGCAGCAAAGACATTCCAACTCTTTAAGCCTTAATTCCTTTGTGTGCCTCTGATGCAGCTGAGAACCATAGTTGACTAGGACATAGCCCACAAACTGTCCATGCCCCACCTTTCAGAGTGGCTCTTCAGGTTCCCTGTGGCTCCTCTCTAGCTCCTAACAACCAAGGAGTAGGGGTAGTATAGGGGAACCCATCAGAGCTACATGAATTCAGGGTGTCAGGTACTGAGCCCAGGGTCCTGACAAGCACCAGAGACTTTGGAGCCCCCTCTTGGCCTACCTGCAGGCGTGGACTGGAAGGTCCTTGGTGTAGTATGTGTCTTCTTCATCTTCTTCAAAATTCAGCTCAGCCAGCAGTTGGCTGGTCTTGGCCACACTGTCATCCACAGCCCCATTCTGCAAGATGCCCTCTGGTCCAACCTACAGCAGAACACAGGGGTCACCAAGGCAGCCCCAGGGTGCCAGAGCTGGCTGACAGCATGGTGTCCCACTGAGTCTGACCCCACCTGGCCATGGAGCACACAGCTAAGCAGCCAAGAGAAACTATCCCCACAGCTGAAGTGCGCAGGAGTAAGACAACTAACCTTTCCAAACCCATTACACACACCCTAGGGATAGCTGTGTACCATGAAGGCAGAAGCCTGAGTCCAACTATCATGGAGGCGCTGTAGGCTGAGGTAGAAGCCAGACTTCCATGCCCAGTTTGTGCCTTATGGAGAGGGACACACCACCAGGGAGGGCCTCCAGGCCTCCCACCACTGAGACCATTCTGCTTTGGCTGGCCTGAGGGGGCATAGCTCCATCATCACCCCAGAAACCTCAGCCCCAGAGCACCAGCCCCTTTCCCCAGCAATTAGCCACCAGGTGGCCAGGCAGCTGGGTGTCTCCAAAAGCCCAGAAGTAGCAAAGGCACCAGGCCAAGCACCAGGACTCAGACCAAGAGGTAGAAACAGACACCTCCTGATCAACCCATCAGTCACATGGTTCAGCACCAGGTTCCCACCTTCAGCCACCTCCCAGCTGATGCTTGTGGATGAAGCCACATGCAGTATTTACTAGTCACTTCTCAGACCCTAAAGACAGGGTGCCCATGAGAGGCCAGGATCCCAGGGGCAATTCCCAACACCAGTAAGATGTACTTCTATGGCTGGGGCACGCGTCCGCGTGTGCTCAGCCAGGCCGCAGTCACCCCATGTCTATACTGATTCCAGGGTAGGCATGGGGAGTATGCTCTGTAGTCTACATGCACTTTTAGACAAGGAAGACCCAGAGTAACTTCTAGACTCATCTTCCTCAGCACGAGGGACAGAGCCAGGGCCTCCCTGTCAGGCAGCGCTCTTTCCAGCCCTGGCCCTTTATAATGTATGTCATTACAAAGAAACCCTTTAAAACTGTGACAAAAAAACCCAGAGCAGGCCAGGTGTGGAGGCGGGATTACCACAGGTTCCAGGATGGGCTGGATCAGGGCTGCTTTTTTTTTTGTTTTTTTGTTTTTTTGTTTTTTTTTTTTGTGTAGTTTCTGTAGACCAGGCTGGCCTCGAACTCAGAGATCCACCTGGCTCTGCCTCCCGAGTGCCGCCCGGCCATCAGGGTTGCTTTTAAGTGAGCATGTCAGTAGCATTCTCACCCTGTGACATGCCTGTCCCACGATGGCCACTCAACACTCCCTTCTCCAGACCACGACCAGTATGAACTTTGTGTGCTACAACACTAGGGAGCGCCTGTAAGTGGGGCTCTTACAGAACCTGCCTGGTGCTTCCCTGAGCCACGTCCTGTGAATCACCAGCTTGGGACCCTCACCTTACTCAAACCCAGCCATGCTAGACAAAACCTCCTATGAAGTTCATTGTCACCTGTCTCTGAGCTCCAGGCTGGCAAAACTGAAGAGCACAGTGACCCAGTGCCACATCAGCTTCCGGGAGGCTGGCCGCGCGCGCTAAAGCACAGGCAGGCAACAGATCTGCTCACACTCTTTGGCAGGGGCTTGCACCTCAACACTTTGTGGGCTCCATGGGCTGACACACAGAAGAGCTCAGAGCCTACCTGGGCCCTGGGTGACTCTGGTGGTCGTACAGGCCTGAAAAGCAGGGAAGCAGGACTAGGTAGGAGTCTGTCATGACTGCTGTCACTGTGGCTACTACAGGGCCCAAGGCTACATCTCAATTCTCCTGCCCACACACCATCATACCTGCTGCTCCCAGGAGCCACCAATTCTCCCCAGGTCACATCATTTTCCATTCCCCCCACGAGCACAAGAGCTCCGATTTCTGCCTGTCTCTGCCATGAACGGTGTCCTCTAGCCATGCAAATGGGGCTGAGATGGAATTCTAGGGTGGTCTTGAGCCACCATCCCTGTGACCATGCAGCTGATGCCTATTGTGACCATGCATGAGCTGTTGCCAATCTGTCCTCTTTCCCATGTGTCTGAGCCCCCCAATCCCCACCCCATGTGGTACCTGGCCTGGAATTTTGACAGATGGTCCCCACTGTGCACAGAGGCTGGGCTGCATCACAGGGATGGGAAGGAGGGTGGTGTCTCAGTGGACCTGACTCAGCTTTTTTTTTTTTTTTTTGCTTGTCTGTGTGGGGGTGTCAGATCTTGGAGGTACAGACAGGCGTGAGCTGCCACATGAGTGCCGGGAACTGAATCTGGGTCCTGGTGCAGGAGCAGTCAGTGCTTTCTTTCAACTGCAGAGCCCTCTCTCCAGCCCCCGACTCAGCTTCTTATTCCCTGAGGGAGCCGTCTGATGACTGCTGCAGAACCACACCAGCTGCGGTGGTTCTGTGCCCCAGGGGTGCTGGGATGGAGCACTAAGACTTCTGGGTGGGCACACACTGCTGAACTGCGTGGCAGTCACAGATTCATGTCAAGAAACAGCTTTTCCAGGCCAACTGTAGTGGTATAGGAGGCAGAGAGAAGCAGATCTCTTCAAGGCCAAGGCCAGCCTCATCTACAGAGTTCCAGGCTAGTCAGAGTGCCACAGTGAGACCGTATCTCAAAAATAAAGTTTTCAAAAGGAAAGAGGGAACTTTCTTTTCTGCATGTGGAGCGGTCAGCTGGGGACACCTCCAGGGCACCGAGGTCCCAACAGCACTGTGCTCAGGTCCCTCTTGCAAGCTACAGACAGGAAGCCCTGGTCATCCCAAGAGGCAATACAAGACAAATACAAGGAACATTCTCCAGCACTCCCACAAAGGCCAGGCTGGAAAGAAGATCCCAGACTCACTGCACAGCCTAGCAACGTACTGGCCACCTCTACACATTCTGTGACTGTTGAGGACAAGCATCTCACACTCTTAGAGGTGCATCTGGTCCCAGATGGTAACAGAATGAGCTAAGAGCATGGGACGGCACCGGGCACAGAGCAGAGCCAGACCCCACAGCAGGCAACGCAATAAGGCTGCATGAACACTATGGCCTTGGCCAGCACAGGGCTGCAAGCCCTTGCCCCATGAGGAGGTCCAGGGCACATTGCCACCTCACCAGACCCAAAGGCATGCCGTAGGTTCCGTCTCAGGCCCCGCTCCAGGAGAAAGTCTGCTCTAACACAACACTTAGGCTCACCCTGAAGCTGTCAAGTGAATTAAACCTACAAGGGTCACCTTCCTGAAGACTGATTCCTACAAGACACACAGAACTCAGACCTTGGAACAGAGCAGTGTAGAAAGGGAACTCTGCTTCCAGAAGAAACCTGTAGAAAGTCTCCACTGTGTGGTGCTGTGACTCAGACTAGAGGTGTACTGCAGGACTCACAGGCATCACCCCTTAAGTCTGCTGGCTGGTGCCCCAGGACCTCGGTTGGCATTTACTGCCCTCAGCCTCAGTTAATCTGGCTAAATGCCTCGAGGTGCAGAGCACCTGCCAGGGCAACCTTGAATCCGCATCCGGCCCCAGGGCTGCTGTTTGGCCTGCTCCTCGCAGAAGCCCCACCCCTGAAGAGAGCCTGCCCTCCAGGAGGCCCCAAGAGTCTTAGCCAAATCCACGTCTGCCCTCCAAAACACAAATGCTGGGATGTAAAGTGAGTCATCTCTTGTTCTTCCAGGCCCTAAGCGGGAGATGAGTGGGAGCCACATAGCCCGGGGTACCCCTCCCCCAAACCTACAGAACAGCCACATCCCTTCAGCTGGCCTTTCCAGCCTCAGGAGAACAGGGCTTAGCTAGTGTCTGGATCAAGACCCGGCTGGGGCTGCTCCTGACCTGTGAGGCTCTGAACTCCCTTAAACTTAGTTTGGACCCAAGCTGAGTCATAGCTATTCTGACCCACAAAGAAGGTGACCTCGCTGGGCCCAGCTCAGCAAGAAGTCCCCCTTTCTCCATCCTGTGGCCTTTGACCTTTATTCTGTGTGGGATGAGCTAACCTACCCCTCACAGGCACACAAGGATGGGACCCCACACAGGTAGCAAAAAAGCACATATACAGGGCCACCACAGCCAGAAAGAGCCCGTCCTGGGGGACAGGTGCAGCCTAGCACCCTGGGGAGCCGCACACCTCTCTCAAAGCACCCTTGCGTCCTGAGGAAGCAGCAGTGCTGCCGGCATGCTGCCCACCAGGACAAGGCTCGACAGAGCTGGAGCAGACTGTCCCAGACCATAACACACCCCACCTCAGCGAAACTCTCCACACTGTGGGTCACCAATCAACACTGAGACTCTAGGGGCCTCTCCTCTCACTCGACCAAAGGGCCTCAGGGTTACTGGGCAGTCTCTGAGGAGAGGGCTCCAGTGCCCTGGTCATTCACAGATCATGTCCACAGGTCCAGAGGCATGCACACAGCACACAGCACTGCCATGGCATCCCTGCTTCACCTCCTGCCAGTCCTCTGCTTAGCCCTACCTCAGGCCTTTCTGCCTAGGGCAGATCGGAGTGCCCATAGCCCTACCACTCTAGGCCATGCTCTCCCTCACCCAACTTAGAGGCCAGGGCCCCCGAAGGCTTCCACAAGCACTCAGGTCACCCTGACTGCCACCATCCTCACAGTGCCGAGTGGGCACCATGAGCAGCTGGCCAGGCCTTCCTCCACCAGTCAGTCCTCCATACAGGAGGAAAGAATGGCGCCTTGGGGCTGAGGGTAGAAGCCAGGCCACAGGCTGTCACGACGAGGTCATGTGGTGCACAGAAGAACACCTGAGGTGCAGGGGGGGTGCCAGTCCCAGCCAGGAGCATGGCGAGGGTCTCGGGGCTCCCATCTGCCTCACGTGTGACAACTGGCTAGTGGGCACTGTGGTGCAGGTGTTGTCTAGAGGAGGGCCACAGCACAGAGAGCCACGGCAGCTGCAGACTCTGAAGACTGCTGCCCCAGCAGCAGGCCCCAGCATCCAAGGGCCTCTCAGAGGCAGAAAGAGGCTGTCTGGGTTTGCTCACATCCCCCCTGGCAGACAGAGCTAGGTGACAGATTTCCACCCCACAGTGGGACACTGCGGACGGAGGCTGGACTCAAGTCTAGCTCTGGCAGTAGCAGGTGTGGTGTGGCCCACTAGGCTAAGGAGCCACCCATGAACAGTGAAGCTGGGCAGGATGGAAGTTCCCTGAGAAGAGGACAGGCAAGCTGGCCCTGTGTCCTGTGACCAGGCCTGGATAAAGTGCAAGAGTCCCAGAGCTCGAGCAGCACTGTCCCCAGACAGTGATGTCCCTCTCTGAACAGATCCCACTTCAAGGACAGCTGAGGACATCGAGCCAGCGGCCTGTAGGCCACTCTTCTCTGCCCGTCATCATCATTTAGACCCGTGTAGACGAGACACCTGCACCCTGCTGGTTCACCAGGAGGTGGTAGGTACTGGAGGATCCACAGCAGCACACCCACTAAAATCCCCAGGTCACCCATACGGGACACAGTGGCACCTGTCTCCTAGCATTTTGATTTTCACCATTTCACTCATGACGGAAGGTCTGTGTGCTAAGCATGCGACAGTGGGGACAGGTCCCCACAGACCCATCACCTCACAACGAAAGCAGCGCAGCCCTCTCACCCTCCTCCTGCAGCTCCTCCATGCTCCTCCTTATCCTGACAGGTGCCCACACCCCTGACCCTCCACTGCTCCTGTTTCCACCAGATTCCACCGTTAGAAAGAAAGGCAGCAGTTGTGCTCAGGAGGTGAGCAGCCCACGAGTTTTCCCCACAAGCCAGCACACAAACGACAGATACCTGAAATTACCTTTTGGTCCTCACAGAGGAAATAGGGACCTGGATGGGTCAAGAACCAGAAAATAAGAAGCCTGGCCTATCTCAGAGACTCTGCAGGACAGTGCCAGCCCATTCCATCTGGACCTGCAGGGTTCTGTCGAACATTGGGGCCTTTCACACAGAAAATGGGGGTTCTCTAACATTGGCCCAAGTGTCCTCTACCTCTAGAGGTCAGAGTCAAATCCCCACCGAGCCAGCAGACAGAGCCATACACTGGACAGCAGCCCTGCAACCCCTCAAGCAGTGGGACATGGCACTCCAGGACAAGCTTCCTCCCCCAGAACACCTCCCACAGGTGCTAACCCTCAGCAGAGAAGTCAGCAGGGATGGGTCTGTGCAGCGAAGTCACTCAGTCACAAAAAGGACACAACACATGCCAGCACATGGATGTTGTCTGAGGTCATGATAGCAAGGGAAGAGCCAGGCACAGAGATGGTGAACAACAGCTGAGTGTCTGTCTGCCCAGCACAGACAGGGCCTGGGTTCTGTCTGCACTCCAAAGGAATAAGCCACAAAAATGGCAGACAAGGGACAACCATGACATCCATACAGCAACAGAAAGGGCCCGTGACCCTGCTTTAGTAAAGCTGGGGAGGACCACCACTGGACCAACAGGAAAAGTTCAACCTACTGGGTGGGTGGCCCAGCTTCCTAGGAGCCCCTGACCAAAGCCCCAAATCCACCTTGAAAGATGAGTAAGGGAAAATAAATCAATGTTTCTGGTGGGTGTGCAAGGGAGGACTTTTTCCACTTTCCAGTTCTGTTCACTTCCTGCCCACAGGTGCGGGGCCTCCTAAAACAAGATGGAAGGTGCTCCTGCCTTCCCAGACACCAATTTCATGTCGAGAGAGGCCACAGGTGGGTGGAAGCTCATGGCTCAATCTACAATCTCAGCTGGCAGAGCAGGGCACATCCATGTGAGCACAGGCACAAGTCTGCTGTTGCACTTCGGCTGCAGCCCCTCCCACTCCTGGCCTTCCAGCTGCGCCATCACAGCCTGCTGCATGGTGGGTGACCCCACACATCTCTCCCCTCTCCAGATAGATGCGGCTGAAAGGAAGGCCGGGCTACCGGCTACCCAGCGGGGGAAGTGACAGAAGGCCTGGCCTTCAGGGCCACCTCACTCCTCGAGGCAACCTGTTCTCTCCCCATCTCCCTACACCAAAGGTAAACAGTGAGACACAACATACACCTGTTCCAATGCAGATGCCGCTGTGGGGCTGAGTCAACCCTCTCCTTCTATTAGGGCTGAAAATGAGCCCAAGTGGGTGGTCTACCCACAGGCATGACTCAACCAGCCAGCTCAAAGGCCCTCCCCCAACAACAAGGTCTGAGATCACTGATCAGGACTGGTGGTGTCTCCCTAGCCCCAAGCACAGGGACACCTGTGGCTCCTGCCTGTAGCTCCTCCCTAAGAATACAGGAAAACAAAGCCAAGAAGTGCCCAACACCAAGCCAGCCATAGTGAGAGCCATCTGATGAGGTGGTGGCCAGTTCCCAGCCCAAGCTGAAATGCCTATGCCGCCTGTCATTCAAACCAAAAGTCCCTCCCAGAGGCACAGTCACCCATGTGATACCCACTGTCGATGCCTCTGAGGAGCAAAACTCAAACCCAACTTTTCCAAGCAGAGCCTAGGAGTTACATAACACTGGTTTCAGCAACAGGCAAACCGAAGAGGAAAAACAAACCGGCAACCGCCTCTCTAGCCACCCCAACAAGCCACCGAGTGCGCTGCTTCCACCGGAGGCGCCAAAACCCTGGCTCTGCTCTGCTCCAGGGACCCCCAAACTTGAACTGGAGTAGCCTGGCTGGAGGGGTGGTGGATGGAAATGGCGAGAGGGTGGGATGGGGTGGTTGGACTGGCTAAAGAGGTGACCCCGGAGGGCACTTTGGGCCCAAAGGATAGCAACTGTGGACAGGTCACCTCAGGCCTGAGAGAGACTAGGGTAGGTTACCACAGACACACCCAAAAGCAGAGTGAGGGCAGCTCTGGCTTGAGGCTTGAGCCAGGGCAGATCCTGCGCTATAGGAAGAAGGACATTTATGCAGGTCACTGCCCAGCCTAGATGGGTGGAGGAAACAGGGCAGGTGGCTGGGACAGAGGAGATGGCAGGTAGCTGGGCCAAGGCACCAAGAAACTAGAGCGGGTGGCAGGCACCTGGGATAGGTAGTTAAGACAAGTAGCTGAGGGTGGAAGCAGAGATCTAGGGAAGGAGAAGTAAACAGGAACCAGGGTATG
>CABHPQ010155798.1:0-11029 GCA_902168405.1 Peromyscus aztecus | reverse complement strand
TTCACCCTCTCCAGTTCCAGGCTAGCATGTGTTCACCCTCTCCAGTTATCTCTGACAGCATCTCAGGTTCATCACTGTACCACCAGTCACCACGGCTAGGGTAGACTGCTGTACTGCCTGGGCTCAAGCCTCGCTCTCATGCTCAACACCTGCCCTGGGGAGTACATGCTGAGCTGCTAAAGTCTGAATGAAAATATGAGCCCATTCCTGGGACCAAGTACAGATAACAAATACAACAGTCCAATTAGCTATTCCTTTTAAAGTGGATCTACAGACATTGTCTGTCACACACACACACACACACACACACACACACACACACACACACTTTGTTGAGTCTCAAAATTTATTATGGTCCAGCCTTAATAATCTTCTTCCCAGGGGCCCAGAAGAGAAGCTACGAACGGTGCAAATTATTTTCGGGAAAAGAATCTAAGTACACCGAGCTCTTTGTCTACTTTATTCCTCTGGGGTAAAATCCTATCTACACAGCTTCAGTTCTGTCTCATGCCTAGCTCCTTTCTTCCCTGATTTCTCTCTACATTTATCTGCTGTCCCCTCTCAGTTCTATCTTAATTCTCTCATCTTAGTTCTGCCCCATCTTGGTCTTTCTCATCTCGTTCTTCCCCATCTGGCTCTTCCTCATCTTCTATCTCATTCTTCTAGTTCTCCAGTCAAAATCCTCTCTCAGTCTCTGAGGTTTACAGTTATATACCCATGCAATAGCAGTGCTCTAGCTAAAGCAAGGTCACCAGGCTTGAACTCTTACAGAGTCATAAAGGCAGCCAAGAGTTTTCCTCAGGCAGTGACCATCAGGCTTTCTTTTACAACCCAAAAGGGGAGTGGTAAGGGAGGAGGTCAACTAAGAGCTAAAATCGGTTAATATATCAGAAAAAGGGAATTTATGTGCTCAGACTACATTTCTAGAGGTGGTTAGGTAAATGTTAAGAGTCTACAATGTTAGTATAAATACCACTAAGGCTGTATAAGAAAGGAGGGTCTGAGCTTAGTTTACCTTAATTGAGGAGATTGTTTGGTCTTGGATGCTTGATAGGTATTTTAGATAAAATACACTGTTAGTAGTTCTTGGAAGCATACACAGCATACAAGGAAATCATTGCAGGAATCGGCTAATATATATACAAAAGCTAAAATATCACCGAGATTTCTTAAGCCATGGCTTGACCTTCTGAAAAGTCCTTGACCTTTCCAAGTAGTAGCTTTTGTGATAGTAGCTGGATTCCATCACATTTTCCTGTGGCTTGTAGCAGTTGAGTTGGACACCAGAGCTGGTTTGCATCATGAAGTATTTACCTGTAATCCTGTCCACCACTGATGCTACAGACCGTTGCTCAAGCTGTGTACTGCACAAATATGGCATGTAGCATAGAATGGTCCCACATTCTCTATTTCTCCACTTGTCTTGGTCCCTTTGAAGAGTGGTCCAAACTGGGAATAGGGACACTTTCCCAGGCCCAGCTCCAGGACCCTTCCCATTCATTTCCCTACAGGTGGGTGCATCCTTGTTCGCCAGCAATGTTGGAAGCGGACACTTCATTGGCCTAGCAGGGTCCGGTGCTGCTGTGGGCATTTCTGTCGCCGCCTATGAGCTTAACGTGAGTTTTGCCATGATACAGACATCTCCCCTTTGTTCTGCAGTAGAACCCGGAGGAGGTGTGGGAATGCTTGGCACTTTAAAAGTGAAATGCAGTTTTAGTTAAGCTAACAGGCATCAAAGGTGCTCCTAGCCAACAAAATTTACTTGGGTCTCCCTGTATCTGCTTGGTGGGGACCCATAGGGCCACAACCCTCAAAATCAAGAGGGTGAGGGCTCAGGATGCTTCCTTGTATAAGTAGAAAATGGCAGGTGGCAGGTGACAGAAGATATAGCTGTATATTGTAAGCATCCGTTGGCCATTACTGAAATAGAATGTTCAGTGATGTGTGGCCTTCATGTCCCTAGAGACACAGAGATGCATTCTTCTCCATAGCAAGCACCTCAGAGCAGCTTCTCCTGTGGGTGTTTGTGTCATTCATAATCATGAACACTTTTTTAAAGATTTATTTATTATGTATACAGTATTCTGTTTACATGTATCCCTGCAGGCCAGAAGAGGGAGCGAGATCTCATTACAGATGGTTGTGAGCCACCGTATGGGTGCTGGGAATTGAACCCAGGACCTCTGGAAGAGCAGCCAGTTCATGAACACTTTTAAAGTGCTTGTCCTGTGCCAGGCACAGACACCTATGTCACATACACCTCAGGCTAGAACTTACAGGCTAGACCCATGTGACCTCAGCATACATGTTTGCAAGCAGTGTGACCTTGGTCAAGTTACTTGACTTTTCTGGACCTCCTGTGTACATTAGGGGTAATCATGGTCCCTGCCATGTAACATCCATGTGTGAGGATTGATTAAACTCCTAATTGTGAAGGGTGCGGAGGAGAGGCTGGTATGGATTAGTTAATTGCTCATTCAGTACCATTGGGCTGATTGATTCTCCTGAAGCAATCTAGTGAGGTCCTCTTATGTCTAACCCATAAGAGAAGAAGATGGCTCTTGAGACCTGTGGTAACTCTCCCAGAATCCTCAGCTCCCTGTTGGTATAGCCCACCACTGCAGGGGACGAGGAGGTGGATGCAGAATGGACCAAAAAGGACAGTGTGGTATTTAGGAGACAGAATTAGATGTCTCCAAGTCTTCATTCTCATTTTCCTTTCTCCTACTTAATCCTCTTCTCTCTCTCTCTCTCTCTCTCTCTCTCTCTCTCTCTCTCTCTCTCTCTCTCTCTCTCTCTCATTATGGAGTTTCTGTTTCATTTGGTTTTGAGGGTTTCACTATGTTGCTCAGACTGGTCTCAGACTCCTTGACTCAAATGACCCCATCTCAGCCTCCAAGAAGCTGAGACCTTAGGCATCCTGCCCTATGCTGTTAATCTCTCATCATTTTAAACATGGAGATATAAAGGCCAGGGAAAGTGAACCACTTAGCAAGGGTGGAGCACAGGCTAGACCAACTCAAGGCACAGGGGACTGGCTCCATCGTGTGGGCAAAGCAGCTCTGATTGTGGTTTTTTTTTTTTTTTTTTTTGGGCAGGGCTTATTTTCTGTGCTGATGCTAGCCTGGATCTTCCTTCCCATCTACATTGCTGGCCAGGTGAGTGTGAAGGGGGGCGGGCAATATGGCCTGCGAACACCCTTGGGAAGGCTAGCCCTCATCCTCTCCCACATGTGGATAGTCATCAGACAGCCGCTAAGTCACCCGGCACTGGGGACAGATGGTATACAGGTGAGAAAGAAGAAAGGAACCCCATCCCACACAGATCTGAATGGTACCCGATAGCCATGGCACACACGGGGTATTCAGAGGCTGGCCTCAGAAACATCTTTTCAATGACAGAACACAAAGATAAACCATGTAATCCCTTACATGCATAAGCTATAACGTGTTGCTTTTAGCTAAAATGCACGTACACATATATATCCGTGTGCATGTATGTGACTTAGTGGTCCCTTTCCTTTTACACTCAAATCTATAATTGAGCTATTTCTGACTAAGATGGAATGTCAACAGAGTGTTGCACAGACAAGATACCAACTTGTGTGTGTGTGTATGTGTGTGTATGTGTGTGTGAGTGTGTGTGTGTGTGTAAGTGTGGGTGCATGTGTGACAGAGAGGTTGTGGTGGTCAGAGGATAACTTTCAGGAACTGGTTCTCTTTCTTTCCGTGGGTTCTGGGGATTGAAGTTGGGTTGTTGGATTTGTGTTGCAAGCACCTTTACCCACTACTAAGCAATAGTTTTAGCTGATCAGACTTGGGGGAGAAGAAGGGATGTGAGATGCAGGTTGTTCTTCGGGGCTGAAGGGGATTGACAGGTGTTCTCAGTGGATGGATCCCATTTTCTCTGGCAAACAGAAAACTTTGTCACCTGCTGAGGAGTTGGCTATGGGGAGTTGGGTGAGGTTGAGAAAAGCCACAAAGTTCTGAAGTAACTTGGGCTGCTATAGCTGTTCATAGTAGAGAAGTCATCAATAGCCACAGTGCCTTCCAACCAAGAGGGGCCATCCTTTCCATGGTACATAAGGCCAAGAAAAGGGACGTGAACAGAGCTGGGCAACGCTCACACCGTTGTATAACAAGTTGAAGTAAAGACTGTGGTGCAGGCCAATGGTACCTCGCTAGCCCCAACATATGAGGTCCTGGGTTCCATGCTCAGCACCACAAAATAAGGAAAAATAAAACAAAATTCCCAGGACTTTTTTTTAGACATCCTTTGGGTGGCATCTTCCAAGTATGCACAGGAAAGAGTGAGCCCATGCTGGGTGAGTGCCATGGGACCGAGAGCATAAACCACCATCCGGTTTGCTTTGGTTGGAAGTAAAGGCAGGCTGGCAGGAAACATCCAGTAGAGCCATAAAGCACGAATGTGTCACTTAGCAGACTGTTGTAAAAGGAACACCCACATCGGGATGGAAGTCTGCCTCTCTTCTAGATTCTTTCTTCTCCTCTAGTCATGGGCACTCACCTCCTGGCTTAGTGTTAACGGTTTCAGCTATGCGCCCTGCAAAATGGAGTTTCAATCAGTTGCTTTCACTCCTTCAAGCTGTGGGTGGGCAGAATTAGGATGTGTGTAGCCACCCTCAGCTAAGTAGTGAGTGGGATGAGAGGCCACTGCCCTAAGCACTGTGGGGTAGGGTGGGCTCCAGCTCCTGCCATCAATCCTTCCTTCTGCCACGTGTGGGCGTTTAGTTTATTCTATCGGGACAGCGCTGCTTAACGACACCTTCTTACATGTTATTTTGAGACAAGATCTTGCTCAGGCTGGCCTTCCACTCACAATCCTCCTGCCTCAGCCTCCTGAGTACTGGCATTGCAGGTAGGTTCCTCCACTCCTGGCTTATACAAGTCTTGATGCACAAAAATACATGCCGAGGGTGAGAATCTTAAATTCACATGATGCTGCCAATCTTTCTCGCAGAGCAGTTTTCCACCCCACGCCTCGAAGTATTTGGGAGCCCAAGTTGTCCAGTGCTTAACATCCTTGCCAACACTTGGTATTGCCTGATATCAAAAATTCTGTGCGGGGTGTGTGTGTGTGTGTGTGTGTGTGTGTGTGTGTGTGTGTGTACAGTGCCCATGCCCATAGAGACCAGAAGGAGTCAGTTGGAGTGACAGGTGGTCATGAGTCACTTGATGTGACTTGCCTCGAGAGCAGTAATGGTTCTTAACCACACAGCCATCTCTCCAGCCCCATCTCTGAACTTTTTATTGCCAATTCACATGGCCTTCTGGCCATTTGAATGTCATCTCTGAAGGAGCAGCTGGTAGCTACAGTCTAGGTCTGGAATGTCCCCTGAAGGTCAAAGTGTTACCCAGATCTCCAGTGAGGTGCCATTACAGGAGGGTTTAAAATGTAGAGCCCTTGGAGAGGACTGCAGGACCACACTCTCGGCCTTTTCTTCTCGTTAGCTTCCTGGAAGTGGAGAGGGCACTTTTGCTGGGCCATGGGCTCCCACCAGGTGCCGCCGCCGCAAGTCTAAAAGGACAGGGACAACATCAAAACCGTGAGCACATGGGTCCGGATTACACTGTGAGCCTTCATAAGCTGATCACCTTGAGTGAAGGGAGCCACTGTAGTCATCTAGGACATTCGCCCATTTTTATGCTATTAAGCTGTTATCATTTGTTTTATTGATTTACAAATTCTGCAGTTTACAAAGTCAGTTCTAGAAATAAGCTGTTGGGGTGCTTAAGAGTTACAAACACCTTTTCTATTCAGAGGCTGGTCTTTTTTTGCACCCCCTTCCCGTGTGTGTGTGTGTGTGTGTGTGTGTGTGTGTGTGTGTGTGTGATGCCAGGGATGGAGCCTGGCCTTGTACAGGCCAGGGAGATATTCTATCACGGTTACACCTAGCCACTCATTTCATGACTGGAGCTTCTCCATCAACAGATTTCCATCTTACCGTAGTCCCATTTATCACCTTTCATTTCAATGTCTTGTTTAAAAATGTCTTTTCCTAGTTAGGTGTGATGGTTCATGCCTGTTATATTATAGCATTCAGGAGGCTAAGGCAGGAGGATTGCCGTGAGTTTGAGGCAAGCCTAGGTTACATGAGTTCCAGGCTAGCTTGGGTTGTAGAGTATATAAACCTTCTCTCATATAATAACAACAAAAATCTTTACCTACTCCAAGGTCATTAAGATATTTTTCTATAATATCTTCTAGAACTTCCCCATTTGCTGTTATCCATTGAGAATTGATTATTTTTCTATTTGTGTGGGCATATATATGTGTACACATGTATGTGGGTGTACATGCATGCTTATGCACGTGCAGTCCAGAGTTCAGCCTTAGGCGTTGTTTCTCTGGAGCCAACACCACCTTATTTTTTAAGAGAGGAACTTTCACTGGGATCTGGGGCTCACCAATTCGACTAGGCTGACTGGCCGGGATCCTCCTGTCTCTGCCTCCTCAGTACTGGGATTGCTAAGTGTGCTGCCACATCCAGTTTTTACATGGGTTCTGAGGATCGAACTCTGGTCCTCTTACTAGCACAGCAAGATAGACTGAGTACCTCCCCAGCCCCTCGGGGCCACTGTATTTTACAGACTGAGGCCTCCCCTTAGATGTTACTGTATATCTACCATGTTAGAGGACAGCTCAAATACTTCTCATCCTTAGAGCCTAGCTTTGCTTATGGACATGGAGATTGAGTCACAGTTCTCAGGTGCCCACCAAGCAACCGAAGTGCTCTTGTGACATTTCCTCTGTGCGTTCATCCAGTGAAGAGCCATGCATTCAGCTTCATGCAGGTGTCCTTGATTTCACAGGACTAGTGAGGGGGTTCCCATGGGCGTGGATGAGGGGCAGCCTGCCTGGATCTGATCTGGAGAGAGGACACAGTCTCTGGGGCCCCCTCCAAAGCTTCTACCATCAATGGAGAGTGTGTGTAATGCAGAGCCACCATCAGCCAGAGCCCTGGGAGCTGGAGCAGTAATCTCTAAGAGTGGCTGTCTTTTGTTCAGTTCATCTTGTTTTAGTCAGCTTTTGGAACAGTCTCAATATGTGGCCCACACTGATTTTGAATTTGTGATCTTCCTACCAGGATTATGGGTATGTGCCACCATATCAGGTTGCTATATTTACTTCTTCTGCCCATTCAGCCAGCACCAGCAAGAGGGATGTGGTCCCTTGGGCCTTCCTTACTGAAGCCAGCTGTGGTTTGAGTCTGTAGTCTGAGGAGTATTGTGGTCTTGACTTTCGGACTCAATAGGCTATTTCCTGAATGGCTTGGACTTTAGAATAAGAGCTACCTTTGAGATTGGAAAGTTTTTTGTGTAGTGTGCTAACGAAGCAAGGTCTCCTTTGCTCCCTTTTTCCTCCTCCTCTTCTTCCTCCTCTTCTCCTGTCTTTTAATAACTAGAAACTTCCTGTAGCAGCTATCCTGGATTGACCCCAGGGTCAACTGATAGTCAAAGCCAGCAGCCAATGAGAAGAGTCTAGCCCAGGAAGCAAGCCCAGACGGCAGTTGTCTTGTCATTCACAGATTAGATAGTGCTTGCCCAGAGTATCTTTTTGGCACGTTTATCTGAATGGACTGGAGTGCCCATTGTACTCTTTGATTAGGTCCCGAGTCCCACAGTGTACAAGGCTGGCTTCAACCCCTCCTCACATCATTCCTGACAGTGTCAGAACTCAGTATAAAATACTTCTGGAAACTTCCTGCTTGCAGTTCAGCAAACCAGAGGACTCATGCAGGACATCCCAACTTGCCTTTTGAGGAGAAGAGATGGATAAAGCAGCTTTATTGACCCTATTAAAAATAGTTAATGCTATGTTTATTGTTTGCCAATATTTTAATATGAAAAATTCAAACATGCATCAACATTCAATTCATCTTACCCGAAACACTAGAACATTCAGTCAGATTCTACTATTAACTTACTAGTTTAACTTTTTTGGGGCAGGTTTTTACCAGGTAGCCCAGGCTGGCTTCAAACTGATAATCCTCCTGCCTTAGTCTCCCAAATGCTGGGATCACTGCAAGGACTTGCTATTCTTGAAGCAGGTCTGGCCACTCAGCCGTTGTTAATCATTTTTCATCACTTCAACATCATCCTTGAGAGAAGGGGAGGGTTTATTTTCACATTTTCAGAGGTTTCAATTTCTTGTCCGCAGGCTCCCTTGCTTTTAGACCCAGGGCAGGGCAGAAACATCATGGAGGGGAAACGTGGTTGAGCAGGCGGCTCACTTCATGGCACCCAGAAAGCAGAGAGACAGGAAGGGGCTGGTGACAAGATCTATCCCTCAAGGCAGGTCTTCAGTGACCTACCCCTCCAACCAGGCCTTTTTCCTAGCTCCCACCACCTTATGATAATGTCATCAAGTTATGAACCCATTGCTAGGTCAAAGGCCCCAGGATCCAATCACTTCTCTGATTGGATCCATCAACTGGAACCAAGCCTTCCACATGTGAGTTTTTGGAAGACGCTGTGAGCCCAAACCACAGCACAGCATGCCCCCTTCCAAATGTAGACATGTACCCATGAGTATCATCACCCCATCCTTGCCCATCTGACACTGGGGACCTTGTGGGAGAACATCGGCTGGTCAGAGGTCCCAGAGTGGTTGAGAGAGAACTTTCATTGTTTTTTTTTTCGGCAACAGGTTCTTACTGTACAACCTCAAACTCTCAGTCTTCCAGCCTCAGCCTCCTGAATGATGGGATTACCAGCATATACCACCTTGCTTGGTGATTTTTTCCCCTTAATTTTTGAAGTGAGTTTTATTTTGCTCTTACCTGACATGTAATCACTGTGCATTTCATCTTATCATGGGACAAAGGGCAAAGTCTCGTGTGCAGCTTGGATGCCCTCAGTACTTTAGCAATGTTCCTCTTGCTCCTCTCTTCTAAAATCAAAAATTATTCTTTGACAGTTTCATGTATGAATACATTTATTCCCCCAATTCCCCACCCTGGGTGGCCCCAATGTGTCCCCTTACAATTGTGTGCTGCTGCTGTCCCCTCCTCCTAATACCCTGCTGTGCTCACGGGTGGCTTCCCTCTGGCCCCATGAGCGGCTCTCAGCAACAGGAAGTTGCTAAAAGGGAACAGACGATATACTTCACTGCTCTGTTGTTCCTATATTCATTTTTATGGGTTCCCTTAAATTTGGGACTGATTTCTACTTACAGTAGTAATTCATTTTCAAGCGTTAGCATTAGCTCAGGGGAAGAACACTTCCCTAACATGCAAGAGGCCCAGAATTCAGTTCTCAGAACTGCTTTAAAAAAAAAAGTATTACTTTGTTGGATAAAGTTATTTAAGTAAAAAGGCAAGTTCGCTTAAATAGAAAACACTACGTTAAAGAAATCCAGCATACAGCAAAACTAGGATGGAGAACACTCCGCCTCATGTTTAGAAACACAGTAGTTGGGGTGGGGGTTGAAGTAGCTTAGCCAGGAAAGGTGCTTGCTGCCAAGCCTGACAACCCGAGTTTGAGCCCCAGGCCTACAAGGTAGAAGGAGAGTCAATTCCTGCAAGCTGTCCTCTGGCTTCCACACTTGTGCTGTGGTATGCACTGAACACACACACACACACACACACACACACACACACACACACACACACACAAATAAACCTGAAACAATAGTTAGGTACACAGCCCTTTATAGAACCCAGTCCACCCCCCCCCCCCAGCAAGTTCTCTTCCTCCTTAAAGTCTCCTGTGGAGAAGCCCAAGATGATGCTCTGCTCATCTGACTTTGTGGGGTTGGAGGAGGTAGGCAGGGTTGGTGGCCAGGCTGAGGAGGCAAATGCCCAAAGTCAGTTGGGTTTGATAAAACTGTTTCAACCTCCAGGTAACCACGATGCCAGAATACCTAAGGAGACGCTTCGGGGGCAACAGGATCTCCATCACCCTGGCTGTGCTCTATCTGTTCATCTACATCTTCACCAAGATCTCAGTAAGGCAGACACATGGCCTGGCCACCCTCCTAGAGCACTGTGAGGAGTTTCCTCATATCTCCTTCTCCTCCCCTGGGGCAGGTTTGATGTGAGAGAGAAGTAGAGGGAAGGAGGTTAAGATGGGCAGAAGAGGAACGTAGAAAGGACAGGCAGAGGCAAGGGATCCCTCCCTATGCCTGCCAAAGCTGGTTTGGTGACATCTCAGCATAATGATGGGGTCACTGAATAGAGATCCAAGAACCACCCCCACTCCCCCGCTCTTGGGTAGGACTGTGACCTTCCTCCAAAAACAAGGGAGTGGTCAGATAGTAATCAGATGTACTGAGGACAGCCAGGGCCTGCCTCACCCTGACCTTTGGATGGGCCGATCAGCAGGAAGGTGGCAAAGAGCAGATGCACTGTTACCTCCAAGCATGGGTTGCTCACCAGGCATGGCTCTGGGGGTGGCAATGATCTAGTCCCACATGGGGCAGGAGCAGAAGAAATTCCATTTGGTGCAAACAGCAGCAATTGACTGTCCTTGCTGTAGACTCAAGGCACTCCTTCTAGGATGCTTACTTATAGTCTGGTAGGGGGTGGGTGTCATCTTAGAAGGAATCCACCAGTTGGAAATAGGGGCACTGCCATTCCAGATGGCTGAACCACCACCAGCTGCAGCTGGAAGATGCATAAAAACGTAATATGCTGGGAGATGGACTGCTTCTGAAAGCCCGGGTCCTAGAAACACAGAGTGAATAAAGAACATGAGGTTAACAGCTTTCCAACTTTGAAGGGTCTGGTGTAAGCTCTTCTGCAGCCCTGTGGTGGATGAGGTAAAAGCCACACAAGAGCTTTAATGGGGAGAAGGATGATATCACCCTGGGTGGAGCATGAAGGCTGCACTGTGGAGGAAAACTGGTAGGAAGACCCACAGCAGAAGTGGGAAGGCCATGAGGTTGTTGCCAGAGCGCAGGGCAGGGGTCTCAAACTTAGCTGCCCATGGGGCTTCATTTTGAGTCCCCCAGTTTAGGATTAGATGGCTGAGGAAATTAATGTGTGTAGCTCTTCTGTATTTGCAGA